>JAOTAV010083215.1:0-12245 GCA_026546445.1 Cyclargus thomasi | reverse complement strand
AAACTGAAATAACACAAATTTAACAAAAAATACAAAACTCACAACGTCACTCTCTGAAATCCCCGCCAAAACTCCCTTTCCCGTTTATAATTAAAATTTCACGCTAACGGGCCGCAGGCAAAAACTACTTGGAGTATAAAAGTAAACAATAATAACTGTCCTCCTATTAAAATTTAATATTAAAATTTGGGAATATTTTAACAGAGTAACCGATCCATGGATTTTAGTCAAAGGTCAAAAGGTTAATTAAAGACAATCCATACTTCCTTAGTAATTCTAGCTTTTGCTGGCGGCTTCACTCGCGTGGAATTCGAAAATCGCGTAAAATTGAGATGGCGCTGTATTGTTGTTGCATTTGCTATAGAAAATTTTCTTGAATTTCCTGTGCTATAAACCTCACGGAGCTCATGACCTTTCCAACGAATGCAAAACCGAGAAAATCGGTTCATGTGTTCTCGGGCTATATGGTCAAGAAGAAAAACCCGACTTCTTTTTATATGATAGATTATAAAGTTTAAAAAGCTGTATGTAAACTGAACCGAATTTTCTGAGTTTGGTATGGAAATACTTTGAGTCCCGGGGAGGACATAGAATACGTTTTTTATCCCGGAAAAATGTTCGGGTCCCGCGCGATACGCCAATTTCGACGCAACAGCGTTGCGGGCGTCGTCTATTATAAAATATTTTTATGTATCCTGAAGGTGCTTTAACTATGTGTTTTATTTTCTTTGATTGTACTGGGTGTAACAAAAGTAAGTGGTAATACTTTAGGGTGTACATGTGTTTCTTTTATGGACTTAATTGTGAGAGTAGCAGCAATGAAAGCGAAAAAAAAATTGGGATTTGTATAGATAAGCTGATGTCGCTGGGGCACTTGTCTACACAAATCACAAGTAAATTCTATCTAAGACATACGTACACGTCTTAAATATTATCACTTATGTAATTTTGTTACAAAAAAAACTGTTATTTAAATAAGTCTTTTTTAGGTTTCCTAGTTTAGTATGGAATGGTTCCACTTCACAAACATTTAAAATATTGGGAACTTTCATAATAATACCAAAATACGACCTGTATTTATTTCAACTTCTCTGATTGTATATTGCATGTGTTAATAATTATGAATGTCATCCTACCTACCAATTAAATCTTGCAACTCAAGAATCCAACCAACAAAATTCAGGGGAGAATCATTCATTACATTAACCTAAGGCTTTACCTAACAATTGCCTATAAATTCTCTTAAAGGTAATAAAGTGAAACTAACACTTTACTCGCTCACCAAAAATTTTCCAAACTCTGATTTGTAAGGCAGATCAGACTTTTGGAGGAAACCAGTGCTTACAAAGCACGTTAAAAAATGCAGTGCATAAACATATAAAATAAAAAATATACTAAACCAGTTCACATAAAAAATGTTATCGACCATATTTCTCCCATTAAAATGGATGAATAAAAGTTTCATGTCCCCACAGCTAATAAATGAGAGCATTAACTTTGATGACGTATAAATATGGCGACTTGCGATTCATGACGTCACAGATATTCCTGTCCGTAAATGTCAAGTAACGCGGGTTAATGGGTCACCTGAGATACAACTTTTATTGGCATTATCATACTGGGGCTCCAAGGTGTGTAAAGTCCACTTTGATAGCTTCTATTTTTAATGGTGAAAGCAAATTTATTAGAACCGAACTTTATAATTTTATAATTCGATATATTATATCATAGAACCTCCTACACTTGCCCACGCCTAATCATCCGATTCGTCCGTTAGCTGTCGATGTCAATGAGGGCTTGACGTCGATTCGTTCGGCTCTAATACCACCATAATCGGTCATCCATGAAGAAGTATTCAGCTCATTGATATTTTTCATGTACGCAGGTAAAAAAATGGGTTTGTAACTCTACAAGTATAGAAACTTTTCTTGGCAGTCGGGAAACAATATACGCGCGAAAAACATAACCTTTCCTATACAGAACCTGACAAATCCTGTTTCACCGCTTACAGATAGTCTATTCATTTGACAGATACAACTTTATTTGACAGATATAACTTTATTTGACAGATATTGTATGAAGAATATGTCAAAAAAGTTGTAAACAGCCTAACAGAAACTTTAACAGTAAGCGGTGGAATAAAACCTTAGATAGGCTATTCATTTGATAGACACAACTTTATTTGACAGATTTTGTATGGAGAATCTATCAAAAAAGTTGTGGATAACAGAAACTTTAACAGTTAACGATGAAACAAGCCCGAAATCTCTTTTAAAATTAAGTGGGTAGTTAAGTCTGAAAGACTTTAGAGTAAAATAATGAAAAATAACTCTAGAATCTTAGCTATTGGTTAGATTTGGTTGTGATTCATTCTGGTAACTGGAAGGTAACCAGTTACCGATCAACCAGGATTCCCATTTCGAAATTAGATCTTTATCATGTTCTTAAAAGCACGAATTTTTATTTAGAGACAAGATCATATTTGTAAAAAATCTTTTATTGATTTTCTTTCAAGATCGAAACACCACGTAAGTACCTTTTACATTTCGAAACTCAAATAAAAAGGCCGAATTTAGGCCGCCCCACGTTTCTGAGCACATTTCTTTGATGCGGTTCACATGTTGTGATCACGTGCCTATCACGTGTAGAGCCGGGATAAGGGGGGGGGGGTAGAGAGGGGGGACACAGGTACGGGTCTCTGTAGATAATGAAATGATACCAAACTTTACGTGCGTGTTAATTATTTTTTAAGTTAACACCTATATGAGTACATGCGTCACGGCTCTGTGTTATAAGTACCATCGATAAAACTAATTCCTTGCCAGTCGAGGGACCTACGTTGGTCGGATCAGTCAATTCCAATTCTTAACCTGTCGGCTGAGTTTGACATGATAGCTTTTATCCGTGACTTTGCTCGCGTATTAAAAGAAAATTGTGTAAAAAATACAAATAATTTGTCGGCTGGGTTTGACATGATAGCTTTTGAACGCGACTTTGCTCGCGAATTAAAAGAAAATTGTGTACAAAAAATACAAATCCCCAACCTTTTAACTAAGTCTATACCAAAAACCAAGTCGATTGATTGCTTTATTAGAGCATGAAGGAAGGCCAAAGTTCGTTTCGTATTTTTACGCGATTATGGAATTTCCCGCGAGCGAAGCCATGGACAAAAGCCAGTATTAGTTATGAAGGCGATAGTGTATGTATCTGTTCTTTGCTCTCTTTTACAAAAAAGTTGGCGACTAACTACAAATAAATTTAACAAAGGTAATGTAATGTTTGTCACCGGAGCCAAATTGCGAGTATGTGTAGCACGAACTCACTTTGAAATGAGTTGTCTCAGCACAAAGCGCTGTTTTAAAGTTTGCTAAGCCTACGTTTCAGTTGAAACAAAGAACTAAAGCATACACAGTATAAATATTATATAGTAAAGTACATGAGAGTTGTTCTTGAAATCAAACTCGCCGATCACAAACACGCCAACTAACAGCCATATACATTACATTCTGGGATGCAGTACACATAAGTTTCAGATTTCTGAAAAATCTACATTGGTCGAGAATTAATTATAGCTTTAATTTTAGCTAATTTATTTGAAATTGCTCTAATGTATGTCTACCTTCAGTTTAGGTAAAATGTATTTTAAGATTACCGCAATTTGCACATTGGCTAGCAACTTTACCGGTGGCCCTTTCCCTTGGGGAGTACCCTTATGCATACTCCGATTCCCTGTCCATCATAAAGGCCGGCAACACAATTGTGACTCTTCGGATGTCGCAAGAGTCCATGGGCGACGGCAGTTGCTTTCCATCAGGGTAACCCGTCTGCTCGCTTTCCCCCTAAATATCATTAAAATGTAGTATTCAGAATATTATAGAGTGTAGACCGTATAAAGGCTATCACGAAATGTGGAGGTTTTTAATTACTCTACTGTATACAATTTATTTTGTTTACATTGGGTAGTAATAAGTAAGGATAAGGAGGGTGGCGAAAGGTTTGGTTATTAGGAGCGATATGTCCTTAACAGCATGTTTTATTATAGTATTTTCTGATAAGCTTTTATGCGCCAACCCTTGGCTTAAGAATCCCATTCACAGCCTTCGCCTGAAATGACGTAAAGACAACGCGATAAAAACTCATAGGGGTGAAGGTTACGTAACCCTTCGTAATATTTCATTTACGTGTGTAAAATTAGTATATTTAGTAGTTGTAACTAGAGTACGTTCAACGATGCTTTACTTTGGACTTTACGCCCCTGTGGTCTAGTGGTGCAGAGCTCTTCTCTGGAGGTCGTGGGTTAGATTTCCGCGTGCGAAACATGTTCCAAGTTTAGAAAGGACAATGCAGACTGATCACCTGATTGCCTTATAAGGAAGATGATCAATGCGTCATCACCTGATTGCCTTATAAGGAAGATGATTGCCTTATAAGGACGGGATGTAAAAAGTCGGTCCTGCGCCTGATATCTCGCCAGTTGTGTCGGTCATCCGTCTTACTGGGTTAATGGGAGTAAAGGAAGAGATAGTGCTCTTGTGTACTGCGCACACGTTTGGGCACTATAGAACTCCTACGTAACAGGTCTAGTTTCAATGAAACCGGCCACCGTCACCGAAAGTTTTTATGACATTCATCCTTTGGTCGCTAAGACAACAATAAGATCGCTCAGGGAGTAGAGACGAATTCGTTGCATTTGATATGTTTTTGATGATGTTAGTTCGGTTTTTTGGGTTGAGCGAGATGCGACACATGATGTAAGCCCTTATGCGATGCGAAAATATTACTGGTTGATCAATTTTTTCTTACGTATAATACGCTTCTCTCTCTTCATAATCTGCGATTACAGACAAGCAAGCACTACTAACTTATTGAAGGCATACTCGCCTCGCAATTGATGATCTTATTGACAAAGTACTAAAAGCGATTGTTGCATGTACGATTATATTGCCAATTAACGATTACGACCCTCGCCGATTATTTAAAGCCAGTAGCGGTCACGCCGACATACGATTCCGGCGACAGGGATGACGGCGCTCGGGTGACGGATCTGCGGTGGACAAGCGGCAAATTTTATTTAGATACATTTGTATGTACCGCTACTTCGGCGCCGTTATCTCGTTCTCGATGACGGTTTGGTGACTGTGTCGGCGGACAAGCAGTAGAAGAAGTTGCCGCCGGTTTTACCTAGCCATCTCTTTAATTATCTAAAAACGCGACTACTGCGCATGACAGCTAGAACAAATTATACCAAAGAAATCGGCCGCGGTGGACAAACCAACGCCGTCACGTCGTATTAAAATCCACCTGAAATAATCTCGTTCTCTGTGACGGTCCGTTGACGGTGGCGGTGGACAAACGCCCGTAGAGATTTAAATAACACATAACAATGCCACCTAAATGTCATCGATCTGAATGTCATCACTTCTGCATGCATTAATTTTGCTTCACTTCCCGTGCATGTTCGGATGACAAATCGCCGTACATTTTCATTCCGGGATGCTGGATCATGGCGTGACCTCACTAAAGCACGTAAAACATGTTTTCGAAATCTTTTCATTTTCCAAACATTTCATGCTGTTTTTAAAGACTTTGCATGCGGAATTCGAAAGTAGCGTAAAAATATGAATATTCTTGTGTGCTTAATTTTGGAATGTGATGTTTTTCCAAGAACAAAATCAGTATGTTACTCTCCGCCCCTTTTACTACGTCTACCCCAAAAATTAGGTCCATTGATTGCTTCGTTTGGGCGTGAAGGAAGGATAAACAAACAAACACAGTTTCCCATTTATGTATGGGGCAAGCGAGCAGACGGGTTACCTGATGGAAAGAAACTTCCGTCGTCCACGGACATTCGTGACGTCCGAAGAGTCGCAAGCGGTTGCTTGGTGGAAAATGTCCTATTGGTACACGTCTCAACCCTCTCGAGTGCGAACCAAATATCCTACCCACTAGGCCACGGACGCTCTTACTTACTAATAGTAAGTATAAAAAATGTTTTTGACAGTTATGGTACGGGATTCTGCTTTTTTCAATTACTTTTAAGATCAACACTGTTTTTTACACTGCGGTAGTAATCATGCACAACATTTACGTTGGGATTGAGTTATGCAACTGAAATAATTTTATTTATGTAGATACTTGAAGATGTTTATTTGTAAGTCTTAATTCCTCTAAAGATTGGATAAATTAAAGCTTAAAATCTCAGTATTTCTAAATCAGCATTTTCAGTAGACACTAAGCACGTAATAAATATTGCAAATGCATTCGTGTGAAAGTCAGTCTCCGAAATTCGTACCGTCATAATATAAATGTGATTCTATAATTCAGTAGTAAAATGGCGCTAGTAAAACTTTTAGTGCGCTATTCTATAAGTTTCGACCTCGTGATTTTACATAATATATACAATTTGAATTCTAACCAAGTGTTAGGACGAAAAGTTAGAAAATTGTACCAAGTAGTTACTATTATGAAGACAGTTTGTTCATGTTTCTTATGATATTTAGGAGACAAGTGAGCAGACGGGTTACCTGATGGAAAGCAACTGCCGTCGCCTATGGACACTCGTGACATCTGAAGAGTTGCTGGTGCAAAAAGTACTGGACCCATTTTAAAATTTCTTTCACCGTCAGATTATTATTACAAAGTGACATAGGCTATAATTGTATCTAGAAAATCGGCTAAGTGAGAGTTGGGCTCACAGACGAAGTGCTCCGTAGAGTATTAGTTGACTTAAAATAAATAAAATGTTTTTTATTCCGATTAAATATTCCCGTGGAATAAATAATTTTCACATGAGTAAAACCACAAGTAAATTCTAGTATTGTGATTCAATGTATAATGGGGAAATTTAAACCGAGTCAGTTGAGAGACCTATGTCGGCATATACTGGCTGGGTTTGAATTTGCCGGACCGACTTACTTAGATCCCCAATCCATCTTTCAACTTCCCTGATTGTGTACATCGAAAATAATAATATTATAAATGGGACAGTGTGTTTATTTGTTCTTTCTTCCGCTGTAACGATGTAGGCAATCAACTTGATATTTTGCATAGACTTAGTTGAATGTATTGAAAATAGCCTAGACTTTGGTTCTTATAAAAACATTATGTTTCAAAAATTATTAAACTAATCATTTGTAAATGTAAAGCTGCGGGTAAAAGCAAGTTTGAAATATTGTCACTATAATTTCATAAATCCAATTAGATAAGTTTATGATTTGTGTTCTGTGGAACAAAATTATCATTTTCCTGATGAATTCAAATTCGATCGACAAAGTTCTTGACTGACGTTGATTGAAACTTCCATAGACTTATTATTTATATCCGTCACTGTGATTCTAGAAATACCGTTATATTGTATAATGACTAGAAAGATTAAAAACATTGAAAATTACAAATGGGGCGTTTGCTATTTGATTTCTTGAATAGTAATATAGCCGGCGTTATTTTGTATGTATTTATTTGTAATTTCATAGTTTGATAGTAACTAGACGAAAATTGACGATGAGGAAAATTTTGACAATTAGTGCATATGTCATCGATTGAATATTATGAAGATTTACAATTGCCGTCTAAAAAGTGGCACCGGCAAAACCGCGTATAATTCCTTGTTCCACTCCTAGTCACGCCGAGACCGCGAGATTTAACTTTTGTACGATTGTGAGCTTTAACTCATTATATTAGGTCGTTATTTTATTCAATTTTTAAGGGATCTGTGCATCTTAATAATATTTGATCGAAGCCGCAAGCATGTTAAACTGTTTTCCTAATCTTACTTTATCATAACATACTATTACGTTTAATTTTACGGTGATATCATATTACAACTTATAATAATTAACAACAAGAGTAGCCAATCAATGCGCTGTATCGTTTATAATCCGTCAATGCTTTATAATCCAGCCATATCATAATCTAGCAGTATTTATAACTTTACGGTGACATGACATAGTATAAGCAGTAGTACGAGAACTTAACAGTAAGATGTCCCAAAGATAACCGCAGGGTGAATCTCTGAGAAGGTCCGCCATCCATCAAGCCATCCGTCTTGTTGTTTGCGCCCGTATACATAACTTGTGATTCGCAAATGTAATGGACTCGTTTATAACGTTACAGTAAACAAATTATGTGATTAAAAATTACATATATATCAATATTACAAAATTATAAGTTTAAAAATCTCATGTTTTATATCTATAATAGAACAGTAATAAAAAAAAAATAAGATAAAAATCTTCTATATCTATAATTGGAAAATCTATGCCAAAAATCAATTGATTGGTCGTTTCCCATCCCAACAAATACACTTTCCCATTTGAAGACATAAGTGAAAGAAGCGGATAACTAACATTTACAACTTTCGAGTAAATACTAATTCTTTTCTTAAAATTGTAACAAGCCTTGTAAACTACCTATTTCACTATCTAGCTTGTGTATCAAGCTATATATCGAATCCACCTATTTTTAATTTCAAATATTTTTTCTGGTCCTAAAGCGTCCTTTTACGCATAAATCCGACAGATTTTTAAATGTTAGTTATCTGTTTTCTTCGCTTATGTCTTCATTCATAAAATTAGTAAAGATATCGTAGTCTAATCGTGCCTTTATATGTACGTACTACATCAATCCTTTGCAGTAGCCGTACCTACATTAAAATTCCTCGCATGGCACACCGTATTATGCAACGCGGGAACCTTTACATGGTTTTAGTAAACTCAAATTTACGACATTCTGCAAACGTAGAACGTAAAATACACCGTTCATTCCATTTTACTTCGGTCCTTTCTTCGCGAAACGGACCGAATATTATTTTCATAAGAATAAACTGCAAACGCTCATCGCAAGTTTTATTCGAGCGATTTTTCACGGAGGGCAACTTTTTCAGTATATAATGTTGGAGTAGACGAGCGTCCAAAGCCATATTTTATTATGAAATCCCACTAATCATATATAAAGTTGAAGGTTTGTTTGTTTGGATGTTTTTCCGTTAGTCAAGCCAAAGTTGCTGAATAGATTTTGGTGAAGTTTGATAAAAAATAAAACTATTCCAAGTGTATTATATTGACAGTGTTTCTATCTAAAGTGTTTGTAAGTATTAAGAGTAAGTAAAGTTATTATTATTTTATAGATAGAGCATTAGTTGACTTGTATAATATAATATTTTTTTAAAATTCTCGGGACAAAAGGATCTTGATATAAAATTTCCACATTTATAAAAACTAATCTGGTACTGTAGCTGTGTGATAAGCAGGAATTATCTTAAGTATTCTTCTAAGAAAAAAATAGCTTTTGTCCGTGGCCTTGGTTGCGAGAAATTAAAAAATCGTCTAAAATATTAATTTTCTTGGCAGCATTTTGTTTTTCCCAGACCAAAGTAGTCTATGTTTCTCTACATCTTTTAACCTAGTCTATGTCAACAATCAAGTTCATTGGTTGCTTCATCAGAGCAGGCTTTTTATCAGTTTTTACTGTGCGGGGTCCTTGCGTTATTGTTGTAGAATTTTATTGAGAGCGTCGTGAATCTCGCTTGTCTCCCGTTTGCGAAAATCAAGACGCAAAATCCATTTAAAGTTGTCGGATCAAAATGTTTGAGCCTCTGACATACGCAATACGATTAGTTTTCACTCGCAACTTCGGAATATCTGCGTTCATTTCGACTGCCCGTATTCGGAATTCGAAATTTAGAATTACAATTCCTACGTTGTAAATCTAAATTTGGAAATTCAGAACTCGCACGATACAGCATCATCTGCAAGATTTAACGATGATTTTCAAAATTCAGATTATCGAGTATAAAATTATAAATTTAGAATTGAAATTATTACAGTTGTGATTCTTAATTTCGAATTTCAGAATAGACACGATACATAATCATCATAAAGTACGTTTTGACGATAATGATCATAAAGTATGTTTTGCGATATACAAACACATAACATAAAATATTTCTATACGAGGAGTTTTGTTTTAAATTTTCGAAACGAGAACATCTGCTAACAGCTGTGTCACCAAATGTTTTTCCGCATTTGTATTTTCAAATTCGAAGCTACATTTAAATAAACAATTCTAAATAGTCACGAATATTTTGAATAAAGGTATTTATTTATCATCGAAAAAATTGATTACAGTTGACGGGCCTGCGTCGTTTGGTCGAAATATGTCAATTTCGAGTAAATTGTTCTGTGTCGGCTAGGTTTGAAAGAAAATAGACTGGTCCCCCATCTAACTTTGAATTAACTTTCCTAATAGTACATACTATATAATTATAGTATTATATAGAATATTTTATCGGATGCTCGTCGTATACGATGCGCTTAAATAGTAAGGTTACTTAATACATTAGTAAGCATAACAGTCTTGAATACTAGAGCTTTATAGTTTTAAGATAGCTTTGCATTTGAATAGGTTATATCAAACCGAATGGAAATCATAACAATAATAGTTTACTCCTAGTACTTCAGAGATGAAGAGTACAGTCGTTTCATTTTTAGTGCAACAGTTTAAGTCTTTAAAGTGCCACAGAACATCCTTGTTGTTTGTTTAGTCAAACATGAAGAGAATACTTAAAAGTACTTGCGCTGTAATAATAATATCTATGGACGCTTCATACCACGTTAGTTTGGCCCCATGCTAAATACCCGAGGGACTCGTGTGAAAAATAATTAATACTTTTATAATATACATATATGTAATATTTTTATTATATGATGCACATATTTAATGCACATCTATGACCCAGGAATATAACTTCTTATTGAAAAATCTCTAACTGTAAAAAGCTGTATCTTGTCGACCCTGTATAATTTACATACACGCCAACACTGGAAGCCAAAAAGACTAACATTGAGTGCTGACCAGACATCGGCCTCGTGTAAATGAAGATAACCAGCAAAACTACTGGTCCCTTCCAAAAAACAAGTACCAGGCTAGCTCTGGCTCGTGTAGGACTGGCGAATTTACTACTGGCGTCATGTAAAATACTACATACTCTACGACCATGACAAAATTAATTATATCTATCAGACTCAAATATGAGTAGCTGGCGCTAGAACGTTATAAATTTTGCTAGAAAAGTATTTATATTGTACAATATACATAAAATATGAATATTTCTCTTGCTTTATTAAATACGAATAGAATTGATGTTGATAATTTATAACTATTGTTTATTAATGTTTAGATGATAAGATTAATCTTTGATGGTCTTATTTTAATATTAATTAGAAAACGAAAAAAAAATTACTATAAAATTATTAAAAAAGGTTAAATGACTCTGTATTTAACTTTACTTACATGAAATAATTTACAACAACATACAATCCAAACCACTGAAAAAGGAGTAATTAGAAAGCTCGAGATATAAAAGGACAGAGTAACAAAGACACCTTTAATTAGTCCTGTCGTACTCTCAAACGGTAGATTCAAAATATATTTGGACTCACCGAAAGTTGCTATCCTACTCTTACAAACGTGAAATTAAGTTATTAGAGTAGGACGGCAGCTTTCAGTCGAGCCCCAAGATTTATATATGTGCCGTTTGAGAGTAGACTCCACTGTGTCACTAGAGTTAACTAGTTTTTATAACTACGCGACATCGTAAACGAAGATTTACTCATCCCACGGGAGCACAAGTTGTTCAATACGGCAATAAGTTGCCGTATTTATGTACTTGAGATCAGGAATGTCTCACTCGTTCAGGCTACCACCCGGAATCGAACCTTGCAACCTTTCGAGTGGTTTTTTTTTCATGATATTTTAGGGGATGGAATGAATGATATTTTAGGGGATGGAATGGGCGACGGCAGTTGCTGATGGAAAGGAACTGCCGTCGCCCATAGACACTCGTAATATCCGACGACAAGAGTTGCAAGTGCGTTGCCGGCCTTTATGAGGGAATAGGGAATGGGAATAGGACTATCTCTTAGGAATTAGGGAAGTTGGGCCACAGGTAAACTCACTCACTGAACGAAACAAAACTGAAAGTCGTTTCACGCCAGTTTTCTGTAAGGCCGTGGTATCACTCCGATCGAGCCGGCCCATTCTTACCGAAGCATAGCTCTCCCACGGCAATGAGCATCCGTGTTATGTACATGAGATCGGAAAATGTCTCATTAGTACACTCGTCCAGCGAGGTTCGAACCTGCACCCTCTCGGATCTCCACGGATGCTATGTCTAATATATAAAATTCTCGTGTTACAATGTTTGTCTTCGTACTCCTCCGAAACGGCTTTACCGATTTTAACCAAAT
>JAOTAV010083204.1:0-12247 GCA_026546445.1 Cyclargus thomasi | reverse complement strand
TGTGTGTGTGTGTGTGTGTGTGTGTGTGTGTGTGTGTGTGTGTGTGTGTGTGTGTGTGTGTGTGTGTGTGTGTGTGACCCGAGTGACATTTTGTTTTAATTTTTTTCATGGATGGTCTCGTTCCACGTAGATCCTTTAGGCTGTGTTTTGTATTTCTTGTACAGTATAATTTCATTGCTATTTGCAACTCATCTTATTATCACTTTGAGGGAATATCTTTTCCCAAAAATAACAAATTTACAAAATGAAAGAAATACTTTTACAAATTTAGTTGTGATAATGTAAGTAAACAATTCTAAGAACAAGTTCTGAATTATAATTTGAAAGGAATCATAATGTTATTTGATGTTCCTACCTACCATGATGATTTTGAAGCCAAGCTTAATTTCATTATTCGATTCCAAGTAAAACTTTCTTTGTTCATTTTTACAATCGTTCTCGTGTTATCATCAATACTCATAGTATAAATAGCAAAGCCTGTTTGTTCTTCTCAAAGCCTAACAAAGCAACCAATCGACTTAATTTTTGGCTCAATGGGGGGTAGTCTAGGCTATTTTTAGTCTTGGAAAAACATAATGTTCCTTTATTATTCTATTTAACGCAATTTTCGAACTTCACGAGAGCAAAGGTCCATTGCACTCTACGAGTATATCTCAGTTGGTAAGCGCGTTGGTAGCTTAAGCCGGGGGCCGCGGGTTCTCGTGTGCCCATTAACAATATATCAGTAGCATTCCAGCACTGGATTCAGCCATTGGTATAATACAAGTCTGCCTTAGACAGAAGCAGAGGAGTGCTCAGAGGAATTGTTCGGAATCATTCCACCTGCAACTTTTCGCCATCGACCTACGCGACCTTACCACCCATATAGTCTTGATGAATGGTAGTCTTCCACAGTTTCGCGTAACTTTCTGCCCCGCACAGTAAAACTCTGAAATGAACTATGGCCAGCAGTATTTTCGGACCGCTACGACCTAGAAACCCTCCAGAAGAGAGCGTATTCCCTCTTAAAAGGCTCTAATGTAGCTAGTGTTTATGGGCGGCGGTTGTTGCTTTCTATTAGTTAACCCTGTTGTACGTTTGCCCCCTTATTAAAAAAAAAAGTAAGAAACGTATGAATTTTTACATGTTTACTATAATAGTCGGTCTTAATAAAACAAAATGAATACGCTAGAGTAGTCATAGACTCATGTGGTTCGTTTGTAGCGAACCTTTGCAGGGTTCGAAAGGTTCCCTAACCATCCAATTATGAATTAACACCACATGAAACAATTTATTAACGCAAAAGGGGTGAAAAGGGTCTGCGCTGCAGATTTTTTAGGGTCTAAATTGAAGGCTCTTTATAAATTGAGGCTAATTTGTTTATACAGGTAAAATTAATATTAAAGTATTATCTTGCAAGTAGTGAATAGCCTTCGTGAAAAAAATATTATGGTTTACGAATGGAAACACTGGAAAGAATTGGTGCGTATGCCTATAAAATATATATTATTTATATCTACTGATTTGTTCACCCGTCGTTCTCATTTTATTTAATTACAATTAATATATTATAATGTGCCAATTAAAATATTATAATTATAATAGGCCAAGCGGTCAGCCTGACAGACAGGTTTGCTTGCGTTAAGAATTTTTTTACCTACCTACATAATTTTACCTGCTACTTTATCACCTTGGGGTAGAATTTATCAAAATTCTTTTATTTGTGCGTTGATAGGTCAATATGTCAATAAGTCAGTCCTTTGAGTTTCATATAATACCAGTGGACCCAGCAGACGTTGTACTGCCATTCTTGGTTTCTAATTCTAAACCGAGATGGTTTAAAAAAAAAGCCTTGAATACCAACAAAAATTTTATCAAGATCGGTCCATTCGTTTAGGGGGAGTTCTAGTCACAAAAAAAATTTTTAGATTTCAATTTGTTACAGGCATAACTAAAGGACTGGACACGTACAATAAAATAAATGTGGTGTGCGAGGAAAATTCATTTTATTTCAAAATAGTGGAGTTTATTGAACCATGAATAATAGCAATTACCTAATATGTTAACGTTACGAATTTACAGCACTATTGAAGTGAAATTCCACGCCAAACGAACTGTACTGATAATGTCAATAGTTCCCGCAAACGGTTCCGAGAAAATATCGGTTTATGCAAACCAAAACTTAATTTATGACGTCGCATTTAATCGCAATACAATTGTATATTGGCATCATAATTCTGGAAAATACCTTTTTGATAGCATTATTCATGCATGAAAAAGATTATTAATTTGTAATTAGTTAATGATTAACATTTATGAACGTTAATAATGATCGTAAAATGTTATTAACGTAAATAATGGTTTGAGGTTGAACGTTGTGGAAAATTATTTTTAAAATATAATTGTTATAATACAAAAATATGCGTGGATTCTACGATCAACCATTCATGTTTAAATCAAGTTTCAATAAATGTAAACATAAATCTATAAGATATTTAGTTGAATACGAGCAGGCTAAACGAATATTTTAAGGAATGACTAAATTACTAATCCGTTGAAACAATTGGATAGATTAATTTGTCATTAGTTTATTCTGATGTTTGTCAAAAATTATAAAATTATCAAGAAAACAATATTTTACAAAAAATAATTTGGGCCATAGCAAGAAAAATCTTAATAAATTTAAAATTAAAAAAAATAAAATTATGAGGCTATATCTGTTGACCGAAAAATAAATTCAGGTTGAATTTGAAGGATATAAAGTCGTTTAATCCAATATTTATGTACTAGAAACTGACATACCACGGGACAGAATGGATGGCATATGTTAGACGGGCTTGGCTATCATCCAAATACACTGGTATAGACGCATATTGTAAGATTTTAATGCAAAATGCAGTGTACATTAAAACAAGTGTTTAGAGTAGAAACAGCTAGAAATTATGTTGAAGTGGTTTGAGTGTGACGAATGTTGCATTCTTGTTGAATACAAAGCGATGTTTTATCTTAAGTATAACTTTATTTAAGCTGGCGTTCTAGGTAATGCATTTTATTATTGTTTTTTGATAGAATCACATAGAATGTGTTGAGATACAGTTATAATTTCCGGTTGTTGAAGCCAGCTACTAAGATTAGCCGGCGTTGTTGACGCTAATTATTAAATTATACGTGAATATATGGATGTAGTATACCTACTAGCAGAAAGATCGTGCTAGGGGACGCAGGTATATGCTTGTGTGTTCGGGCGGGCACAGCGGGCACAGTGTTGTTGGCCACGCAGGAGTAATTGCCGGCATGGTTGAATCCAGTTACTTAGATTTGCTTATGTGGTTGATACTAGCTATTAAGATATACGTACCGTTAAATATATGGACGTATATACTAGCGGGCACGGCGTTGTTGGGGACGCAGGTGTAGTTGCCGGCGTGGTTGATGCCAGCCACCGGGATGAGCAGGTCCGACAGTCGCTGCTCGGGATCCGTAGTCACGTTGACGCCACGCTCCGCGTCGTAGTTTATCATACGGTTGTTGTGGTACCTGGGGAGATAAAATAGCTTTTTATAGAGCAAGCTTTTTGATGCCGGTAATAGGTATAGGAATCCGTGCATCCCGCTCGAGCCACACCTTTTTTTCAGGGGTAAAAACTGCCCTTTGTTTTCCCAGGAATAAAAGTATCTCCAAAGGGTTCTGCGATTTAATCTTGAAGAAGTAACAGACATAATAACAGATATATTGAATTTTTAATATTGGTTTTATACAGTTATATCTACAGCACATAACGAAGACTTATCCGAAGGTAACGCAGGTGTTAATTAGTTGACCTGTCATTCATTTGGGATACTTTTGTAGTGAATTCTATATCTATTGGACACAAACACACTAAAGTCTTCTAAATTTTGTTTGTTACGTCCCTATACATGTATACTAATGTTATAAATGCGATTATGTGTCTGTCTGTTACCTCTTCACGCCGAAACCGCTGCACCGATTTTGCTGAAATTTGGAATGGACATACCTTGTGTCCCGAGGAAGGACGTAGGATACTTTTTATCCAGAATATGCAATTTACGCGCGAAAAACGAATTTTGGGCAACAGAGATGACCTATGACAAAGTCAACTAACCACATAATTTTAATACTAAAGCACAAGACAAGAATAAAGAAACAACCGCGGAAAGTTAATAAGAACTAAAGTAAGTTATTGACCGGGCGGACTCAGTAACCACAAGTACCCATTCAGTTCTTTCCGAGTCTTGTACTGACCGTAAAGAATAGCAACTCGAAGGTACTCCGACTGGTAACAAGTGGCTATTCAATTGTAATTATTATCTTTATTGCGAGAGATTAATTGGCTTTCTTTACTCTTATATGGCTATCCAAATTAAAAAATATATATCCACAACCGAACATATAACCTCCTCGTTTTTGGAAGTCGGTTAAAAAGTTTTCAGGACTTCTAAGAGGTGCCTCAATTTGACCACCTTATGTTTTTTCTCGCGGATACATTTGCAAGTCGATATTCAAGATTTCGATAGCCCCATGATAAACAAATTCGAACCTTTTTCTTTTTTCAAATGACTGACGTAACATAGACTGTATCCAAACTCTGGTTAATTGCTCAAAAAATATTTAAGACATAAGTGAAAGAAGCAGATAACTAACATTTAAAAACTTCCGGATTTTTGCGTTAATGGACGCTTTTGGACTCGAAAATTAAATTTATCAAAATAAATTAAAATGATGTGAGTTTGATGTATAGGGTTCTAGATACACTAGCTAGATAATGAAATAGGTAAGATACAAAATTGGACAACATTTTTTTGGAAAAAATTAATATATACTTGAAGGTTGCAAAATGTTAGTTATCCGCTTCTTCCACTACATAACGATTCATATTCACGTTATCTCTTTATAACGTGATAAAATAATTTCTAAGTGCAGAGTGTTATCTTTCAATACCCAATAAAACTGTGATGTCACAATATAAAAACTGGCGACCCACTTCGATGTCTACTTAAGACAAGGATGTTTTATTATCTCGAGGATTCGACGTAAAACAAATCAAATTTATGTTTTCCTTAAATATTATCTTTGTCACGACATATTATGTCTCTTCGTGTTAAGAAGGAAGTAAATACAGTGATTTACTTCCTTCTTAACACGAAGAGAGATTAGTCACTAGATTAATAAAACATAAGCATTGCTCATATTATTACGAACCAATAAAATTAAGTTAATTTGTATTAAAAATTAACGTAGCATATACTACCAAGAGTCTCTCGAGGGTACATTTTATCAAGAACAGCGCTGTCAATTCGAGCGCACGAGTACTTCATTATCGTCTGCGCTGAAAAAACAACTTGCTTGGGAGCGTTTGTGACTTAAATATAGACAGTAATTCTTCCCGCGTGCGACAGCGCGTGGGCACGCGAGACAGTCGGCACTCGAAGCCATAACATTCGAGAATAAAGCGCTTGAAGTCATATTCGAGTTGAGAATAGAAATACAAAGGCAACACCGTACCAAATCGACAGAACAAGACGCCATATTTGCTTTTAAGATTCACGTTTATAAAATCTCAATTCCATGAAAGTTGAATTAATAAGAGACATAATTAATTCAAATTCCTATGGTGTAAAATTACTTCGTGATTCACGATTCGAAGTGGAAACGTGAAAAGCCTTACTTTCGTCATTCGAAGCGAACTTTAAGCCAGCTGTAATTTGGCACAGAAAGTTAATAACTTGGCAATAAGGAACTGAATTGGGGTCGGTGGGCTTAGCATAAGTATGCTGATGCGTTTTATTCTCTCTTGTTTGTTTCATAAAGACATTCGGAGTTCATTTGATACTATCCCAATGCTCTGGGGGGTTATTATGATCTCTTATTCCCAGTCAAGTTCCAGCCAGTCAGCAGTCACGTGACACTCAATACGTAAAGTTTGACGTTCCCTAATGGTAACATGTTTAAAATCCATTCATAGACAACCAAACTAGTATTAATTCGGTTATTATTGTAATAAGACCTTGTGATACGAGAAAATGACAAAGCCGTATATTGAATTGCCTGGAACTATGTAGGTTTGTAATGGTCATAATGAAGTCCCCTGAAAGGAATTTTGAAAAATACTTGTAACAACAAACTTGACGAACAATAGTGCTCAGAAAAAATATAAATAAAACGTAACGATCAATTCGATATTCGCAATATATAATAACAATAGAAAATCAGAATTCTCTTATACTTTTTTTACCAAGCATTTTTTTTAGATATAAAATTATTTATTTCATAATTTTATCGTATGCATGCAAAATAACCGATGGCTTAACTTTCCTAATTCTTTCCCTCTCCCTATACTCTCTTGAAAAGGTCGGCAACGTACTTGCGACTCTTCGAGTGCTACGAGTGTCCATAGGCGACGGCAGTTGCTTTCTATCAGGTAACCCATCTGCCCGCTTGCCTCCTAAAATATGATTAAAAAATTTTATTACAATTAAAAAGAGTGAAAATACTTCAGATAAGACGGTTCCACATCATTTTAAACAGTTTTAAAACTAAAGATTTGTAAGTTCAATAACATCTTCGCCAATTCACGAACAAAAGGTTACCCATAATTTTTGACTTCAGAAAGAATTCCACATAGATAAATCCTTTTTCCTACGAAATGCAGTTTATCAGAAAAATATATAGCCTAACTTCGGTCATTATTCGTCCGATCGAAAACAGGTTAAACGCCAGCATCTGTGCTCTTGATTGAGTTTTGTGGTGAAACAAAATATGGCGTGCACGGCTTTTTAAATCAAAACTTTTATTTCAATATTTGAAAAAAAATCAAACCATTTATGTGGATTTTAGCAATATTTGAACTATAAAGTATTTAGCAAAGTAACGGTTTAAGTTTTTTAGACTACCTGTTACCTTTTTACGCTTAAAGGTCAATTCACACCGTAACATGACGAGACAGAACGCCTAAATGCATTTTCTAAATTTGAATATGAAATATCCTTAATCCCCCTTAAGGCCGGCAACGCACTTGCGACTCTGCGGATGCTACGAGTGTCCATAGGCGACGGCAGTTGCTTTCCACCAGGTAACCATTCTGCTCACTTGCCCCCTAAATATTATTAAAAAAAACTATTTGAATATTTATTTGTAAGATTAGTTTTTAACTAAATTTAGTTTTTAGTAAAATCTCTCTCACGGCCGAATTTTGAAACACGCGAATAAAACGTAAGCTTTTATATAGATGCGAGCATATTGATTTTGACAGGAGAAAAATCCATTTGGCTTATTTTGTGACCTGCTGGATATAACATTTAAATACAAATGCAAATATAATATTTTTTTTCAATTTATTTATTTTAGGTCGTTTTATAACATCATGGTCATTTAACGACCACATTACATACAATTGTTTTACATTTAAATAAATTTGTACATATTAATTTCTAACAAACAGTAGTCCCAAAATTTCCAGGTTTTTAACTTCCTCAATTTTAAATTCGTTTAATGTTCTGTGTCTGTCTGTGTCTTTTTTTGCTTAGTATTATAAATTCCGTTTTAGTTTGTGAAAATTTAAAACCAGTATTTGAAGCCCATTCTTGTAACCTATTTGCCGATTGCCTTGCTGGACTGGAATTATTAGCTTGAGAAAGAACTTGTAGTAGTTCATGCAAAAGTATCTCTTTATAAATTGGGTTATTATTATTCGAAGTGTTAAAGGTAAATTGAGATTCCTGACTATTTTTTGTAAGAAATAATATTTTGATCGTAATTATCACAGAACGAATTATTGGAAAAGGTTTTAGCTAGTAAGTATGCTCCTTCAATAGCCTCGTCGCAAAACTTTCATTTTCTTTTTCTAAAGAAATTTATTTAAATCTTTTTTTATTTTTATCTAAACAAAAAAATGTATTTTCTTCCACATATAATTAATTGGGGTTTTAGGATTGATTGGGGTTCTTTTATTTTGCTTCAGTATTCGTCTACATAGCGATCTTTTTTTCTTATATTCAATTTTACATTATAATTTAGATTATGGGCTCGTTTTTTAAACTTTCTGTGCGCTTTTTAAAATTCTTTTACTGCATTTTTGCACTCTTCGTTGCACCAGGGAAGATTTTTTTTGAGTTCCAGATGTTTTAGGTATGAATTTTCTGCTGATAGCTTCGATGTTTGTTGTTAATTGAATTTCTTCCGTGATTATAAACGGCTTAACAAATATGGCAACACCTCCGCTCGCCCTGTTTCCCAATGTTATATTTTTGAAAAAACCCTGGTATCCTAGAAGAGACGCGCAATGATTACTAAAGTTAGTTTCTTGCAAACAAATGTAAGTTGGTGTTACAAGACTTATTAATAACTAGATATTTTCTAATCTTCTGAAGTATCCATTTACATTCCATTGTAATATATCCATTATAGATTATAAAAAAATGTTAAAACTATAATAACAAAATAATAATAAAAACAATAATGATTCGAATATGTGTAAACAAAGAGAAAGATGTATAAGTAAATAATTTTTACTATGTCGGTTTGATTGAATTAGTTACTAATATTTCATATTTTAGATAAACGAGAACATCTATTTTTTAAGCTCTTATTTAACTTACTATGGATTTTATTACACATTTTAACTAAGCCGTTAATGTTTGTAGTATATTCATAACTAAATTATTTTACATTTTGTTTACCTCTTACATTATACAATAAGCTAATAAATTGATCCAAATCGATAGGGAATGTATTGTCGTCATTAATTTCTGCCATATTTATATAGATATCTCTCCAAACTTCTTCTTCAGTTTTCTTATCTTCTTTATTTAATTTTATTTTAGGTTTTGATTTAACAGTAACATCCTCCATAGCAACATTGCTTTCTGTTTCATCTGTTTCCGATTCCATAATATCAGAATCTTGTTCCTTTTCGATCTGTTTCTGCTGTATATCTGGTATTGTTAGTACGCTAGTAGTTGAAGAGTGAATACGTTTTTTGCCTTTTAAAAACAATGGAATTGATTGAGAAGGTGGTTCTATGGAAGGATACACAGTTATAATTTCTTTCAAATATTTCAATTATTTCTTCTTGCAGTTCATTATTAATTTCAGGTTCCTTAATATCGGAATCGACTTGCGATACTACTGCATTCTGGGGACAGTTTTTTGCTAAATGGCCCATTGTGTTACAAGAAAAACATTTCAAGCTGTCATTTGAAATATAAATCCAATAGTCGGTCCCTTCGTAAGATAGTTGGATTGATTCCGGGAGTCGCGATTCATCTTCAGGGCTTACATATAGCTGTTTTCTAAAGCTCATAATATAAGCAAAGCCTGGGTAATTTACACGAATCTTAATAAACGATATAGGAGACAATATTTTAATATTATACTCTTTCAATTTTTGTTCAATCACTTCATTTTGTATAACAGGACAAACATTCGATAATACTATTCTTTTATTTCTGCTGATCAATGACTTTATTTTAAGTAATGTCTGATTTATTATTAAGGTTTTCTCCGATAAGGTAATCTGCGGTTCTCTTGCTATCTAGATAAATATTGCGGGATATAAATCGTATAGTTGAAGCTGGTGTAATAGACGATAACGCAAGTAGGTACTCCCTGAGGGTAACTCCTTCGATTGATTCCAAAATAATGGCTTGATCTTTTTTGGGGAAAACTGTTGTGGGCGTCACGTTGGCATAACTTGAGACATTTGGAGTTTGAGACACTTGTGATTCACTAAGTAACTGAGACATTGGGGGGGATTTGATACGTTGGGTTAAAATACATTTTAAAATACAGGGCCCCCTGTTACCAGGAGATACCCTTTTTTCGTTATATTAAACAATTTCGCGTAAGTTATTAGCATTAGCTAATTCGTAAACAAAACACGACGGTTCGATCGCCTCACAAAGGGCACGCGCATCCGCTGTGATTGCTCGCGCAAGATTAAACAAATATTTTATTGACCTTAATAATATTTACAATTTTTTTTAAGTAACTTCTAAGTGTAAATTTCAAGTAACTGCCAGTTGCCATTATTGATATTATGGAGAAAAAAATTACGTTTGTTTTTTAATTTAATAAACTCTTATAAAACACTTTTAGTTTTAGTATTTGTTGTTATATCGGCCACACAAATACATAATCTGTGAAAATTTCAGTTCTCTAGCTATCATCGTTATTGAGATACAGCCTGGTGACAGACAGACGGACAGACGGAGCGACGGTCAGACAGAGAGACGGACATCGAAGTCTTAGTAATAAAGTCCTGTTTTTACCCTTTGGGTACGGAACCCAAAAACGTAGATGGCGTAACGTCGTTCAAATGTCAAGATATCGATCTCTAGCGTTTAATCCGTTCGAAGAGCGTGTTTGAATTTAATTAAGTTTGAGTATGCACTACATCCCTAGATGAAGCGGTCTTCACGGCCCATTTGGTGATGAATTTAGCCTAAAGTGAGGCACACAGCAATCACTTATCTTGAATGTCAAGATAAATGTTAATATTAAACTAGTTTAGCCCATGGAGATTTCAATTAAATTGACAGCAACGAGATTAATATTGACCGCTGTATTTGTGTTGTTGTTTAAGGGAGGATTAAGGTTTTCTATACATTATTCTCATAGATAAGTCAAAGTGAAAACTTTTGATTGAAAACAGATTATTTGCACTCTTGACGTGCGTTAAACAAGCTTAATGTTCAAAAACAGAAAATCCGACTGCAGGAATCATTGCAATTAAAACATGAAGTATGTTTCTAGAATAACTATGTGAATCCCTTCATTTTAATACCCTACTCGACCTAAATTGGCAGAAAAAAATTGGAATTGGAACGTCTCAATTTTGACTTCAAAATCTGCCACTTGGATTTATTATTTTTTTAATGTACCCAGTGTCACTTGCGCTATTAAGCCGAACCTAACCATACCTTATACGTTAAAATCCATCGAGCTTAGGCAGCGGAACGGGCCAAACAATACATACATACATAATAATAATATCAATGGACGCTTTACACCACGTCAGTCTGGCCCGCGTTCTAAGTACCCGATGGACTTGTAGTACAGGTACCAGACAATGGAAATATATTTAATATTTTTTTTATACTACACACATATTTTGATTAATTTTTATTATATAATACCCATATTTAATTCACATCCGTTTTATTTTTGTTCCGTCTGCAGGATTCGAACCCCGGCGTGAGCTACCAAAACGCTCAACGACTGCGCCACGGAGGTCGTCATACATACCCTCAAAAAACATAACCCTCCTTTAAAAAACTGTCATATTTTATTATTACGTCCACGCCTAAGCTATATTTTATCCATGTGAGAGTCGAAACACGACTTAAATATGATATTCCTTCACGGAATACCAGCCCATTTTTCAACAGATCAGATTAATAGGTCTAAAATATTGTATATGTATTGTAATCAGAACGACAACGATCTGGCACTAAGCTACGTTCCTTAAAAGATATTTAAATTCGATACGATGTTTATCAAACTTTAAATAGCGATATTTTTTTATTTAACCTTTTGCTTGCGTTACAAAATAGGAATAATATACATTTGTATATTAGATTAACGTACAAAAGAATATATAAATTTTATATAACTTTGGTGCCTTCACCAGGATTAGCCTTAGGGCTATTAAATAAAAATTGCGAACAACAAAAAATCTGCAATCGTGATAGTGACAAACTCGCGCTCAATTATTAAAGTTCAACTAATTTTTGTCAATATCCATGCTAAAAGCACAAAATAGGAAAAAGCAACAATTGCAGCTAGATTGCTTTACATAATACGAATTTGAATTTGGAGCAATGATTGCGCAATTATTGCTTTCGCGAGATACATACGAGGGCGATAAAAGCAAAATTGACTATTCTATAATTCCGTTTTATACTTGATTCCATTTTTAACCGACTTCCAAAAACGAGGAGGTTGTATGTTCGGTTGTGGATATATATTTTTTTATGTATGTTTACCCATAGCTCCGGCGTTTGTGAACCGATTTTCAAAATTTTTGCTTTTTTGTATAGGGTATTGTTTCGAATAGGTCCCATATTCACCACGATGATAGTTGATGATGGCAACCATGAGTAATCAAGGGAACTCCTCAAAATTTGTATGAAAACATATAGTGATTTTGGTTTCCCTAGAGGCGTCCTAGGTAGACGTTACCAAAAAGTAAGATTTGGTACCAAGGTATACCATGGTTCCGAAGGTACTGAGAGAACTCGTGATTCCTTAC
>JAOTAV010083173.1:0-12249 GCA_026546445.1 Cyclargus thomasi | reverse complement strand
AAATATGTGTATAGTATAAAAGTATTAAATATATTTCCGTTGTCTGGTACCTGTAACACAAGTCCCCCGGGTACTTAGCACAGGACCAGACTGACGTGGTGTGAAGCGTCCATAGATATTATTATATTATTATTATTATATTTAAGTTTTATTACATTGTTCTCAATCTCGTGTATCAATAAAAAAAGGTTAACCAAGACCTAAAACTTTTCGCTCTTTATCGCCAAAAAATGTTGTCCTTATGTTATTTCAATAAATTTGTAAGGCGTAACGAACGCTTTAAATGTGATTTCCATACATTTTTGTTGGCAATTCTACAAAGAAGTAAAAAGGTTTGGGTATTGGGTTCTTGGCTGACCCCCCTGTTTTACCACTGATAAGTGTCATCGGGCTATTAGCTGCAACCTATTTGACTGATTCTGTTTGTTGTGGCTTCCCCAAATGGTATTTAGTACTTATCAAGAAGTGGTGAAACAGGCTCTAAGTCGTAAGTTAACTAGTTTGAAGTCTTATTTTTGCACTATACATTATATATTGCATCTTAATGCTAGCTATCTTTACAAAAATTGTAAGTAAATTAAAATATTATTAAAATATAATTTATTGCTATAAAATATATGGCATTTTCTATTTAACAAATTATGATATTGCATAATTTAATCTCTCTTGAGTTTTATGTAAAACTTGTCTAACATTTATATTTATTCTTGAATTTTCAACATACTTCGAAAATAATTGAAAATCATGATCTGTTTCTGATGCCTGTGTTTTCTTCATTTTACTTGGCGGCTCTTTATGTCGTACATCATTCCATGGTTGGTTGGAGGATCTCAAAATTCTGGGTACTGCATGATAGCACAACCTCGCTTCCTTGGACATGATAACAACATCTCCGCTATTAATTAGAATAGGCGAGGGTTCTATTGACTTGTCTTTGCCGCCAATCAAAAATATTGCTGATTGCCCAAAACTGTAAGACAACATACATAATATAAAATTATGTTATTAGTTAATGGGCTCATAGATTCTAAGGAAAATGTTAAGGTTTATCAATAATAACTGTATTTTATCTAATTAGCTAAGATACGGTTGTAAATCAATATCTACGATTGAGAAATATCCATACTAATATTATAAATGCGAAAGTATGTCTGTCTGTTATCTCTTCATGGCCAAACCGCTGAAACGATTTTGCTGAATTTGGTATGGAGTCACTTTGAGTCCTAGGGTACATGAGGTAGTTTTCATTCTGAAAAATTGTATAGTTCCTGTGTGATAAATGAATTTTTGCACAATGGAGGTGTAGGCATCATCCAGTTACAATTTAAATAAATAATTGTTACTAGGTTTTGAGTATAGTTTTGAGTATTACTGCTTTTAGTTAATTTTTTACTATCATTTGTTTATATTCTTTGTAGCGCACATACTTCATATAAATTAAGAGTTAACCAACCTAAAAGAAAACAATGGAGCATCTAAGTTGACTTCAGAATGGTCTGTATGTGCTGACAGGGTGGACCCTATGTGGTAGTAATTGACTATAGCTGCTTCAGCTCGGAAATCATCAAAGCCTAAAGCCTCAGCTATTACTTTACTAAGCTCTGCAAGATCTTGTGGAAACTTATTCTTATTATCCTCACTGTATACCTGAAAAATAAATACAAGTTTTTGTAAAAAAAGAATCCTGATTTTATGTTCTATTGAATTCTGTTTGTGAGAAAAGGTAGAAACAGTAAATACTTTTGTCCAACGTAAAACACAAAAAAACCAATTAAGTTGCAATACAATATTCGTGTAGTCTTCTTGATTTTAATGTTTGTTACAGAGTTAAAAATCACTAAGTTTAAAATAGTGGCTTACTTTTGTATCCCAGTTATGGTGGTACCCCAGTGTTGTCCATCTCAGTTTTTTGTAAAACTTGTTCTCTTCTTTGGCACATTCACTCCACCAGTCTTGTAAACAGATTTCATTGTCAATATTTAGTTTATTAGGTTTCTTTGTATATTCTTCGAGACATTGTCTAATCCAATACCTTTGACCTAAAGCGGTAAAAGGGTTTCGTATAAAAATTAATCCTGGGTGATTTAAAAACGAATAAATGTTCCAATATTGTGGATTCTCCAAGCCCAGTTCTTGTAATTGGTAATCAATTTTGAGATTGTTAACATTATAAGTCACTACCTAGAGAATAAAAATATAATAAATCATTTTATAACATTTTTTTAACATTCTAATCATATTGTGGTTGTCATCACAAACTTACTTTTTCGGTATTGTAAGCTCCTTTATCCAATGAAATTACATCTTCAAAGGATGGCTGAGGCTTATTGGACTTGTAGTATTTGAACACTTTCATAAACTTATCTTTAAAATCCATTTTTATCTGATTTTTGCATTTTGATCTTAAATGTTATGCTATATTAATAATACAGACAATATTCACAACTATCCTAACACAAAATAAAACATTTTTTGTTAAAACATTGTTATATTTTATGCATTATATAAATAAATTGAAAAAAAATAAATTGAAAACAACAAATAAAGGGTATATATTGTTAAAAGCTGCACCAAACTATGACAGTTATGACACAAAACAAAATTAAAAATATGTCAAATCCAAATTTTCTTTATGGTCAAATCCAAAAATATCTTTGGTCAATTCATTCGGTTTTTTTTTAAGCGACGTTACGCCAGTTTATTCATGGCCAATGTCAAGTAAAATTCGGAAAACCACATTCTCATTACGATTTTCAGCCTCATTATTGTATTTCAAGTCTAGTGAAGTTTTATGGAGGCCGAGAGCATTCAGACGAACGACTCGTGATGAGACGAAACGAGTGCAACTATTTACACTCTCGCACACGGGCGGTTTCGCTGTGTCTCGGCGAGAGTGTACAGCCTCCATTATAAATCGTCAGTGTACTGTGTAGGCAAAGCGTCAAGTCAGACGATTTACTACAGTATGTAACTTTGGAATGAATGGAGTACTTTTATGCCCAACTGAACTGAATAATTACCACTGACCTTAAAATATAAATACGCTGGAGTCTGGATAGTATACCCCTTATTTATGGTTGCCATAACATCAAAAAAAAAAGAAATGACATAAATTTGTGATTGTTGAAATTATTTTTAGTAATATCTTTTATTCATGGAAATTATGTTTATGAATTAAAATCTTTGTAAAAATACAAAAGATTAGCATTATAATAAACTAAAAGTTATAAAATGTGTGTATAATAAACGGGTCATAAGTTAAAAGGTACAGTTTTCATATCAAATATGAGCGAGTCTACAATAACCGTTCTGCAAAGTGAGAAGGTAATAAAATTCACTGTGTAATGTTTCAAAAGTTTGATTGCGATTTTCTCAATGATCCTACTAATTTTCAGGATCTTGAGCAATTGGACGGGAAGACTAAACTACGAAAATGGCTCAATATGAACTTCAGAATAGAAATGACTGATGGAAGGGTACTTATAGGAGTATTCCTCTGCACCGATAGAGATGCAAATGTTATTTTAGGTATGATATTCTTAGATTTGAATTGAAAATATTTAATAATTGTCATGTAGTTGTTTCTAAAATTATATGTGAATTCTTTAAAAATATCTATTTACTTAAAAGCAGCACTTTGAAGTGTCTAGGCTAATATAGTATGAAAGGTTATAGCTTTTCAATATATATCATGTATACTTATTACCCATCAAGCATTATTTCTGCCAGGTTCATTTGTTAATCTAAGACTACTTGAGAATATTTCCATCACACAGTTGCAGGCTTCGTGTTTACAATTTAAGTTTATTTTTCAGGAGCATGTAGTGAGTACCTCAAAAACAGTGATGGTGACACTGAGGAACCCCGAGTTTTGGGTCTAGTTATGGTGCCTGGACGTCATATAGTGTCTATACAATTAGATGATACACAGAAGATGCCGTATACATAATAATAAATTAAACAAGTTAAAATTACAAAGAACCTTTAATTTTAAAAAGTAAGATTTTCCATTAACTTTTTTAAAACATTATTTTCCATGTAGATGTTCTTAGAATCACTTGCAAATGGATTAAATTTGTTTGAGTCATTTGGACAAGGTTGGATTAAGCATGATAAATCCTGGCACAATTTCGTTATGCTGGTTGTTGGGTCTTTGAAAGTGGCTTGTAGAAATTGTGCGCCCATAAGTTTGTTCATACATATAAATGGGTTCAGTATCTTCTTATCATTGATGATATTACTGTAGAAGTGTGAACTTAGATCCCTTATATCATCATCTTCATCTTGTAACAATGTTATTGCAGTTTTTATGCTTACAATTTTAATATCATCTGATAAATTATTAAAATCATAAGAAATTTCATTGTTAGCTGTTGCTGATATGAATCTCATGTCTACATCTGAATTTTCTGGATTACTTAAACAGTCAATAATATTAGTTATTTGAAGTAGATTAATCATATCATTTTTCTTTACACAGACTCTCATAGCCAAAGGAACTATATATCTTATACTGTATAAATTATGGCTTTGCAAATGTGGCATTAAAATGTTTATATCTATGTTTCTGTGTGAATCAAATTTATATGACATGTGATATAGTAACTCCCAGACTAGTGAAACATTATGTTGTTTTGTACTATGAAGCAAATTATTTGTTAGTTCCAATAAAATCTCTTTAGGTAGGCTCAAGCTATTCTTCATTCTTTTAAGCAATATTTTACAGCAGTTTGCAAATTCATTATAAATTTC
The DNA here is from genome assembly GCA_026546445.1 of Cyclargus thomasi. Lineage (NCBI taxonomy): Eukaryota > Metazoa > Arthropoda > Insecta > Lepidoptera > Lycaenidae > Cyclargus > Cyclargus thomasi. Next base: position 7,497 of record JAOTAV010083173.1, on the reverse strand, counting down.
AAGTGTTTTAAATAATTCTGGGATATAATTCCATGATATGTTCTCAATGTACTTTTCTATTGTTTTGTTTAACCAAAGGAAAAATCCTGGTGCATATCTTTTACAAGGCATGTCATTTAAAATATTTTTTAATGTGCTTACATTTTCAAAAGTGTTCTTAACAAACAATTGATCATAATATAGTTTACATAAAAAAGAATTAGGTTCCAGTTTTTCTTTTAATCCATATTGTTTATAAACCCTGGAGTCATATTTTTGAAATTCTGTCACTAACAAAAGCAATCCATGTCTAAAATTCTCTGACAAATACTGTTTGTCTTTGATTTGCTGCAAAATTTCTGGCGGTGATATATTTACAATAGCTTTTGAGGCGAGTCTTCTCAATACATAGATGGGGCTATCCAATAATTTTAGGAGATTAACAGCTAAAACTTTCAGATCATTTTGGTCTTTGTCAGATGAAAAAGTGTATCTTCTGCCCATATTTGATAAAATATTCAAAATTGGAACTAGATTAGAATGTGATTGTAATAAATCAGTATTGTTCTGTGTTTCAACCCTCTGAAGAATGTATTTCCACAGAGTAGGAAAGTGGGTTCTAAATTCATCACAGGCAACTGTTATAACTGTTTCCTCATCAGCTCCACATGATTTTTTCTGACCAATTAATTTTGGGATCAGAGCTCCATATAGTTGCAATGCTGCGTTCCTGAAAAAGATATGTATTATATACTTGTGTATAACATAGTTTATTCCCAGTCTAGTATTTGTAGTGCATGTCAATGAGGGTTTTCGACATTTCACTTGTTACCATGTAGGGTCTTTTGTGTCAATTAAAGTATCAAATAGACAAAATTTTACAGCTATATATATAAAAAAAATATCTGTAATTTGTGTCATATTTTGTCTATTTGATTCTTTAACTGAAACAAAAGACCTTATGGCTACATCATCTTAGTATATCTACTTTATTCTGTGGGCTACATAGCTCCACCTGGGCACAAATAAAGTATCAAAAACCCCCACTGATGTAAAAATGATAATATTTTCTAGTATATCTATTGGGTAGTAGTAGCTATAGTAGTCACCACCACATTTTAGTCACATTTATAATTATGATACCTTATTTGCCAATGTTCATCGGCAAGATTTTGGAAAGCTATTTCTCCTAACTCAGTAGCATAATACATAGTATCGGATGCTAAACTGCTGTCCATGACTATTCTTGTTAGGAAATGTATATAAACTGCCTTTGGCAAATCTTCCTTGTTAACATTCTGTTTGTCGTTTGCTAGATTACTTTTGCAAGTTGAAAGCAGTATATTCATGAAGTAATGAAAAAGTGGCTGAAAAGAAAAGAGAAAACTGGTAAGTGCTGTCTTAGTTAACTTTCCAAAATGCTGAACTTTTTTTTAAACAAATTTATCTACTTTAAAGAATTTGTATGAGAAAGATAATAGGATTTTTGCAACTATGGCACCACTAACTGTCGCTCTTTAAAATCCAAAACTTGAATATAAATATTTAGGACATGTAAAAAAAACTTTCTCACCAAATGTATGAAAAATGTTTTTTTTTGCATTGTTTTATATAAAGTGTGAACTATGGAAGTTCACACTTTTCAAGAAGTATATGAAGATGAATAATGTTCAGTTTCAAGAAGTATATGAAAAATAAACATAAAATAAATTTAACGCCAGATACGTGCTGCCACCTATAGTACCAGCACTGTCCATAAAACATTTTTTTTTCCAAGTATTAATAATTTTTTTTGTATTGGTAAGGGAGGTGAGAGTGCTATTTTTGTAGTAACTCGAGCGTCATGGAGACCTAGTATGTTTTGTGGATTAGGTAAAATGGAAAAAAATGAAATAGTTTTTATTTTAGCAGTGGGTTAAGATGCTACAGCCATTTTAAAGTTGTAAAAATGAAAATTAACTGACCAAATTTACATCGAACATTATATGATTTTAGACGGCGAGGCCTAAATTTAGTCGAGTGTAACATTAAATATCAGGGAAGCTTGGTTAGGAAAATATGAAGCTTTGTTGTTCTATGTTATTACAAGCTTACCTTACATTTAAATTAACAGTGCTTTATGTGGAACTGGTCTTTGACGTATTTTTAGCAGCCCCTATCTTAATCTGACGTTTTTGATTACACTTCAGTACTCGAAAATAACTTTTATCATAATCCACTAACAAAGAAATCTGATTTTTATACCATGATAACCAGGGACATGTAGAAAGCCTACACAAGCTAAATCTGACGCGCTCGAGTAAATCAAAAATCCCCTCTTGGTCTCTCTATATAGGTACTCACTTTTCCCTTAGAGTTGTCATTGGAAACGATTCTGTGAACCATGATTGAAAGTCCGGCACCACGTCTTGTTATTGATATTGTGCTATTAGTTTCAGAGATTAATTCTCTCAACTTCTTCTCTAGTAATAACTTAGGCAATTCTGTTAGCTTATTATCTTTAGGTAATCCAGTTAAATAGCTTATGGCATTGCCTGTAAAAAAAAATAAAAAAAATTCTAAAAATTCTTTAAACTTGAAATTATCAGTATACAGCATTAGCCCGCGACTTAGTCCACGTTGTTTTTACCTCTTGAATATTTTTTAGATTTTTTTGCTATAAACCTCACGGAGCCCGAGACGTTTTCAAGGAAATTGGAAATTGGTTTGTGGATTCTGGAGTTATAGCGTCAGGAAGGATAATGCCCGACTTATTTTTAAATAATATATTTTTTGACTTTACCTCAGAATCTATTAAATGTAACTTTTAAATTTACCTATAGCGACACCAGCGGCCTCTATTGCTCCTTTATGTCTAGAAGTTTCTAGCACATTTGTTATTGTATACAGACATTTCTCGCATACAGCCCCATTATCAAGATATTGAATTAGGAACGATGATAATTCACAGGATGCCTAAAAACACAAAAAAATCTTCATTTTGTTGCGGCCTTTTTAAATTGAATACAACTATTATAAATGAACTTTTTGTTAAGAGGCAAGTTTCTACTGTGCCATTTAAGAGATAGAATTATATGTTATTGCCAGAAGGGCGAAGGCGTAAATTTTTTCTGCAATGCTAAGTTTCATTCAGCATATTTTGAATATTTGTGTAATTTTGTATGAAGGTGTTTTATTGTCAATACTTCATATCACTTTTAACCACATGCCAGAATAACCCTGAAGGTGTATTGCTCTATACTCACCTTGACATTCAACCATAAACAATTTAAAACAAGCTGATACTGATCTGAAATCTTTGTTTCATCGTCGCTCTTATAATCATAGCCAGAACTAGTAATCAGGCTTTGCACCATATCATTCATTCTGGAGAAATCAGAGCTTTTGCATTCATTCTCCCAAGCAAATTGGTTTGATACACATTCTAAAATATCAACCAAAGTGAACAATGTATCATTAGATACATTTATCCTGTAAGATCTCTGCCTGCATGTGTATAAAACGACATAAATTATATTAATATATGAATGTAATTGTTTGCCGTTTTCTATAGATTCAATAATATTTTGACTATTATGTTCCTCTTTTAGCACTTGCAATGCGAAATCAAAAATATTTTCTATATTTTTAAATTTTGTTTCTAGTGTTCTATTCATCAATATATTTGCAATTAATTTAAAAATTATCTGGCCACAACTAATTTCATAAAAGAATTTGCTATTGATGCAAGCAATGGCATCATCTATAAACTCATTTAGTATAGTAGTGTCTGTTATATCATCAATGTAGTACTCTAAAAGTATTTGTGCAACATTCTCATGTACATCACTTGCAGAATCCTTCAATAGATTAGTAAGTTTCGTAAGAAAGTCTTTTTCGTGTAAATACCATACACCATGTTTTTGTAGAAAATCCAAAAGAGACACTTCAGATTTCTTGGTTTCTTTATTTTTTTTATGAATACTTTTAAAGTTCTTTAAAATTATCTGTGTAAGTTGAACAGTTGTAATTTTTCTTTGGTAGTTTCCATCATAATTGAAAGATTTAATAATAAACATTTGAAGATCTTTACAGAATGTCTGTAAGAGTAATATGCTGCTTTCATTGGTATTGCTGTTGTAATGTAGGAACAAAATGTGTAGTTTAGAAAGGAAAGTTCCCAAATTATTCAACATGCATAATCTAAGCACAGTACAATCAGAGTTCACATTTTCCCATAGAAAATTTAAAACATTCTCATATTGTATTTTAGTAGGTAGACACTTATCTATTACACATAATATTTCAAATGCAATCATTCTGATGCAAGGCTTATAATGTTTTAAGCTCTCCAACACAATATCCCTCTCAGATATTACATTTGGTAAGTTCCAATGATTCTTTACAATACCAAGCTTAACTCCATGTTTCAAAATACACAAGTAACTGTAAAGTATCATGTCTGACTTTTCCTTATCTTCTATTTCACAGATCAATGGTGTAAACACTGCTGTAAATTTTTTCAGTGTCGCCAAGCACCAATAGTTACTAAAGTTTTCAATAGCTTTTATGTTGTTACCTCGTAATATTTTAGTGATGTCATTTAAGAATAGATCTATCCAATCTTCTTCCTTTTTTATTTTTTTTAGAATTGCAAAATACATATCAGACCCAGCAGACACTAACACTGGTTTGTTTAGGCTCTCTATAACTCCCTTCACCCAATTATTCTGCACAACCAAAGTTTTTACATCTCCATCATATTGTACAACAATTTCAGCAAGCATTAAGTACTTTGCTTTGTTCCAGTAAATATTTTTAATATCACTCAAAAGTTCCTTATGCATTTGCTTGTCAAGTACCATTAAAATATTTTTGAATATTGACCTGTTTAAATTTCTTACACCTGTTATAGGATTTTCCCAGTTGTTATTTACCATTCTCAGTAACTTGACTTGGTTATCTTTGTTGAAAATAATACTTTCTACACCTGTCCCAATGACCTTTTTAAAGGCTGTCATTATTTTGAATGTTATAAATGTGTACTGAGAGTATTCATATGCACTATTTACAAGTAGATCAAAAGTTGAGTGCAACAGTGTACCTAATATTTCATGGTTCTCTTCTAATAAGTCTTTTTTCATAAAATATGAAGATTGAAACATGCCGTAAATTAGTGAAATGGCTTGATGTTTTTCTTTTTTGTCACCAGAATTCTGATCAGCTATTACATCATTCATCTGTTTTAAGTAAATATCATTTGCTTTTGATTTACATAACACTGAAAAGAAAGATGTAGAGCATAGTAGCTGGTTATCAAAGTTAGTGAACCCTTTTATAACATGGTTCCATATAGCATTTAAAATGTTGTTGATCACTGCCTCATCAATTTCATTTTGCCTTTTGAATGCAATGACTACTTTCTGTAAACAAAGAAAAAATTATAAAAACACTTCAAATATTATCTTCACAACATTATGTAACATAATATTAAAGATGACTTAATTGAGGTTAAGGCTATATAATGTATAAGAATTCGGACATATTTCCATTACCTGTAAAGTTTCTGCACTTATACTGTCAGTTGGTTTGTTTAGGTCCTCATAAATATTTTTTAAATCCATATTCAGACTGGTGTACCTGAAAAAATACAAACACATAAAGAAATATTATTACAATACAAATTTTAATAACTTTTAATTTGTGACTATTTTTATGCATAAAATTACTCTTGACTTTTAAAGTAATAATAAATAGGTATTATGTTCTATTTCATAGAAATTGACTTTTACCTTGGAGTTTATATAGCATGGCATTTATGCCCTGGACACACAAGGCCTGTTTTCAAGCCAGGATAACAACTTAGTGTCAATGAGAAAACAAGGGCAAAGAAAGCAAATTTTTGGCTGCATGTCAACTAAACTAGCTTTATTTCTAAGCTAGGAATCTAAGTAATTCGTTGGCAAGCCAGTATCAGCTAGCCAAGATAGTTCAAAAGAGATCTAGCTTGCTGTCTTGGCTTCAAAAACTAGCCTCATGTATCCCAGGCATTAAACTAAGTAAAAATTTTATGATCAACAAATTTTATGATTATTGTATATGGCATTGATTCGTTACTACAAATTGGGAGATAAATAAAACATTTCTGGTAAATAAATATTTACTAAATAACTAATTATTTACAATTGAACTAGAGTAACTATTGATTTTCTTTTATAGGTTCATAGCCCTCTGTCACCATTTTCTCTTTAAATACATTGTAGTCTCGTTTTCTATCGAAATGTGTGACCCATTTGGACGGACAGGAGTTTTCAAATACTTTTCTAAGTGCTGAACACACTTTAGGGGTTGCAGAACTGTCTTTAATATTTTGCTCATCTAAACATTCCCAATACTTGTCTCTAGCATCCCAACAAATTTTTCGTTGTTTTTTGTCGGGAAACGACATGTTTGATTTACCTAAAAATGAGGAATACTATTATCAATGCCCAGTAGTGATTAAAAACAGTTCATTTGACCATATTAGTTATGAAATATTTTATTTAATTATGTCATGAATGAAACTTACGTGTACACGGAGCTATTACTTAATGGTATAAATATATATGAGTATTGGTGCTCAGAATTTAGAAATATCTTAGTATTCTTATAAAACATAAAACTTTTCTAACCTATATATCTTGAACTAACGTCAACTGTCACTGCCATAAGATTGTCATTTCTGATGATTGATGAACCTTTAAATGTTTTTTTTTTATATGCGTCTGCTTAATGACGTTAAAATACTTCACTTAAGCTTTTGAAAAATGGTCAAAGTCAAAAAATCAAAATTAAATAAAAATAAATTCAAAAATTTCTCTAAAACTCGAATCCTTTCAAATGTTTATTATTTTGTTAAACTATAACATTATTAGCTAACAGCTGGGCAAAAAAGTGCAACTCGACGCCTCGCATTGACACAGTCAAAGGAGTGTCCGCTTGTGCGGACCCCGGACGGTCCCACTCCCATAGGCCCGGTTTCCACGTGCTTACTGCTTACTGATTAGTAGATAGACGGCAATTCTATTTTACTGACAAGTAACTGTGCCCCGCCTACCCGCTCACTCGCTTTCCCTTAGCCGCCTGTCTGTCTACTTCTTCTTCTTTTATAGTTTCCGTAAACCGTAGGCCTCCTCTGCCAACTTTTAAAGTTGATATTGTTGATACTATGATTAATTTATTTATTTCAAAAAGGTATGTCAACAAGTATGCTTTATAGGACTACTCTTAATTAATGAAAATGTTTGTGTTACGACATATTTATAGACAGACACTACATGCTTCTCTTCACGCCCAAACCGCTGAATAGATTTTGCTAAAATTTGATTTAGATTTATATTTTGATATTGAGTCCCGCGGAAGGACATAGGATACTTTTTAACCGACTTCCAAAAACGAGGAGGTTATTATGTTCGGCTGTGGATATTTTTTTTTTTTTTTATGTATGTTCAACCATAGCTCCGCCGTTTGTGAACCGATTTTCAAAATTTTTGCTTTGTT
>JAOTAV010083162.1:0-12252 GCA_026546445.1 Cyclargus thomasi | reverse complement strand
ATTCTGTATATCTTTAGGCCCACTATCATAATAATTTGCATTCAATAAATTTTGTTTTACACGCATATTCCCTATTAAACACACGCTACACTCGCGCGTACATACATTGTCCATATACTAATGAGGATGTAGTGGGCTCCAAAAATAAAGACCTGTTTAGTCTCTTCTTGATGAGTGCCAGTTAGGCACAACTTATTTGATAGATTGTCCATTTTGTCCAACATACTCTAAAGATAATGAAGGTGACTCACACTAACAAGGTTTTCCACCACGGATTAGATACCGATATTTAAGATAGTACTGATCACTGACCTAGTAACACTAAGATAAGAGAGCCACTAATAGCATTTCTTAAGAGTGCGGTGATTAAAATAAACTTTGTTTATTTGCAGACATACTTTGTAGGTACTGTTAGCACTTTATGTGAGTTATACATAGGGTTGCCATCCGTCCGGGTTTCCGCGGATTTGTCCTAGTTTAGAGGGCATCCGGGGAGCGTCCGGGGAGGGTTTTATTTGTAGATTTAGTTTTAAAAAATAAAAATTTATAGACCGAGTTTAAAAAAACCACAATGATCTAAGTAAGTAGGTACTTTATAATTTTAATTCATTTAATATATGTATAAGTATAAGATAACAAAACCTTATTAAAATATTAAACTAAATATAATATTTTAAATAATTTTGTTTTGTTATCTTATTTCAAGAGTTGATTTCTATAAACCATTTGTAACAAATTGTAATATGATTCTGTTTTATTAAAATAATGAATGAATAATAAGGCAATTTATGACATTTTCAACTGTTTTTTATTACATTGAATATTATATGTAAAAGATCTTGTAGACAAGTCCGGCTTTTGGACTCTAAATTCCGGGGTTTTCACGCGTCTTGTCCTGTTTTCCAAATTTTAGAGATGGCAACCCTAGTTATACAGGTATTCCTGATTTTTCAGTTTAGTTATTGATATATTTTGTAAGGTTTTTTCATTGTGTGGTCCATGCCATTTATGATTTTGTTTTAAGCAGCAGTATTCCACCGGACGCTTTTCGCGTAACTTTCAGCCACGCGTCATAAAGAAACTTGCATAACCGAGCGAAGACGAAAAAGTAGTGATAATTTTAATAAAAACCAGTAACAAAACACGCTGAAATAAATTGCCCGACTTCGTCCTGGCAGTCGTGATAAGCGGTGCTTATAAATACAAACTAATGACAGCAGCAATGAAAGGTTGAGAAGAAAAAATATGTTTAGGACTAATTTTAGTCGTCACGTGCTTTTGCGTAAACGTCGTCACTGGCGTACATGAGTAATGCGGACGTTCGCAAAAGTTATATACCTAGTTTTTTTTTATATTTCGTTACTTGATAAAAAGTTTTATTACCTTATGACAAGTACAAATATGTGTCGATTTTTTAAATATAGCATTAAATAAGTGGTAAGAACTGAGAGGCCAGAGGCTCATAAATGCAGCGTCATCTAGTTTTAAGAATAAGAAACAGGCAAGAACACTTTCGTAAAAAACACTTTCGTTGTATGAGAGCCTCCCTTATTTTTTTTTTGTTTTTAGTATTTGTTTGTTATAGCGGCAACAAAAATACAAATTCTGTGAAAGTTTCTAGCCAAGCTATTACCGTTATTGAGATACAACCTGGAGACAGACGGACAGACATCGAAGTCTTATTCTTTGGGTTCGGAAGCTTAAAAATTATCTATCAATCAACCGGTTAGACAATCATTTTTCCAGTCATACTAGTACAGAACTGACCTGGGAATCATTACTCGACACGGTGGTAGCAGTTGGCACCTTCAGAGAGTTGGAGCTGCTGCCCAGGTCGAACCTGGTGGCCATGCTCTGGAAAGTTCTGCGTTGCCAGCTGCCGTTGCTACACTCGCTCAGCTCGCGGCCGAGGGGCGCTAAACAAAACTTACTGTTAATATAGTAAAGAGTGACGTAAGATTACTGACGTTTTGTATACTGTGGCATTAATATAGTAGGAACATGTAAGAACTAAGACGAGGGTGACGTATGATTGAAAAAAATTACCTACAAACTACTAGAAGCTGCGATTAATCAAGTCTTAATAAAAATCTTAAATTCGTTTTAACAATTTTACATGGTCAAATAACGTAGATAGTATAAAAAACCATAGATGAGATTTGTTTTCTTTTTTTCGTTACGAAGTTTGTGCTGAGGATTAAATAGTATCGTAATCATCATAAGAGCCTAGGGCCGGTTTTACCACTTCCTGATAAGTGCCGTAAGACTATCCACAACTTATCAGATGAAGAATGGAGTACGTTTATGAAGCCTATGAAACACCTATCAGACCCTTTTTTTTCCATTTTCATTTTTTTAGAGATTTTAGCGCACGCAGTGGCTATGTCAATCCCATCTTACTATCAATCAAATTAAACTGACCCTACTAGAATCATATTCGCAACTTTTATTACATTAACCGACTTACTATGAAAGGAGTATTCTTGTTGCTGCAGGCCGTCCCAGGTGTCGAACATGGAGAAGTAGTCGTACGTGGAACCCACACTACCGTACGATGACGGTTCACCGCAAAAACCTGCAATTTACACCGATCTCAATTTCATAGGATTAAGATATATATTTTTTATTAATAATAATAGTATCTAGGGACGCTTAACAACACGTCACGCTGGCCCCGTGCTAAGTACCAGAGGGACTTGTGTTATAGGTACCAGACAACGAAAATATATTTAATACTTTTATACTATACACATAACTATTTAAGATTTTTTATTAACACACATCCAAGACCCAGGAACATTAAAAAACTTTTGCTACGTCGGCGGGATTCAAACCCGCGACCAACGCGCTTACCAACTGAGCCCCAAAAGTCGTCATAGTCATATTGGGAAAGTTGATTCGTAGCTAGATCACGGACCCAAGTAATTTGGTCGCATTATGTCAAACCCGGCCGACAGATGACGGATTACATGGAATTGACATATTCCGATCAAGTGACGAAGGCCGTAAACTGGCTAGAAATAAAGTTTCTAAACAGTAGTGTTGTAATCAAAGTTCAAAAAGGTAACATTATTATCATCATTAAATGTCATCGAATATAACATTTATTTCGCCCAGGATACACGAGGATACTTTTGAGCTAGGATAGCAAGCTAGTCTCTCTTTTTAACTGTCTTGGCTAGCTGACTCACAGCTTGCCAACATGACGATAATTTAGTTTTCCTTAGTAGCCTAGAAACGAAGCTAGTTTTGTCTACACGTAGTCAGAATTGTTTAGCATTGTGAATTCCTGACTCTAGCTAGAAACACCGACAGTCGACACAACATTCTGTTTCATTCACATATTTTTTAATCCATGAAGCACAATATCATTCGATATATTCTACAAAGTCACGTGAAACAAATTGCTTCTGTAAATTGCGTGCCCATTACAATTGGGTGAATAAAGACTTTACCTAATAAATCTATAGTTTGCTCCGGTTATATAAACTGGTGTGTCAGCTATTACGATACGGTCGAACCGTTGTGGATATATTATTAGCTAATTATCATATATACATCTCTGTAAGACATTAACCATTAGTTCTTTAATATTCAAAGCCATTTCTTCTAATGAACTCGTAGACATTTTATGATTTCTTTAATTTCATTAAATGAGATCAATTTAGCAGAAAATTTACAATGTTTAGGTCAAAATGCTTAAAAAAACCGACTGCTAAATCTAGCATAATGATCGCTTTTCGCTGTAGAGTAGACGCCCCATAGTCACTCCAGGCCGGTGCGTATATAAGGCTAGTCAATTATTTCAAGCAAAACAATCTCTTGTATAAGAAACTATCAACGTACTTGGTCTTCAAACAGTGAAGTGTACGAAACTAAAGTTCTAACATTCACATAAATAATTGCATTCAGCGTTGTAGTTCTATCATTTACTAACTCCTTGCCACGCTTTGACATCAAACCTATAGACCTTGAAGGTATTAAAGGGAAACTAGTGGACCCGACAAACGCTATCGGGCTTGTTCGTGAATATAAACCATTCCCGAGTCCCCTTGAACACGCGCTTTTGATTGCATGAAAAGCTGGTCGACCACCAATTTAAATTAGCAAACCACGGTTGCAAAATATGCCGCCACTTTTGAAGCAAATGATGACGAATATGAAATATGAATCCGCACAGACATGTCGTAGCTATATGGGTACCGTCTTTGCCTTTTGGCCGGCACCCTATAAAACCAACGATTCGGGAACAAGCCCGGCGAGAAGGACCGGCGAAATATGCAAGAAACTCACCCGAATCTCCCCTATCCAGGGAGAAGCTGAGAGATACCTCCTCGCGTGTGGGCACACTCAGCGGCTTGGAGCGGTCCAACTCCCCGCTGCCGGTCTTCCGCTCCGACCTACTGGCGTGCCGAACCGGCACCGTAAATATCTTCGTGCATAACAACCTGTGACAGATAAGTGGACGACATTTAATATAGAACGTTGATTTTAAGCACTCTAAACCTAAGCCGTTGACGAGTGTCGGCGGCACAAGCTGGCGGCATGATCTGTGGATAGAAGCATGTCGGCGACACGCACCCGCGCGCGTCTAACACGTGCCAGCGGCATTCTTCTATAGGTTGTTACAAAACTAGTAATGTTTTCGGGTTAGGCTAAAGTAAAAATTGTCTTGTGATTTGCATTGGCAGGCAAATTGTGCTTGTACAAATCATAAAAAGTAAAAACCCTTTTACACTTTCACAGCGAACTCTATAAATAAGAGACCCACACACCACAAAGTATTATCAAATTTGTCACAAACTATATAGTTGAATGAATAACGCTTTGTTCTTTGTGTTGTAGAAAACGTAGTACAAATTGCAGTCAATTGTCGGCTCTATAAATAATCCACATAAAATAAGTCTGCTGTACGTGGTGACATCATTTATTAATAGGACTCCAGATGTCATGAATTTAACAACTTAGCCCCTTTTTACATGCACCCTGTCGCTAGACGGTCGCCTGGACGGTCGCCTGGACGGTCGCCTGGACATATACATGAGGACATAACCCATATCTACTTAATCACAACTCAAACATACGTAAGAGACTACCACCTAAAAAAGTTCGTCGTATTTTTAAAAATTGTTGAACTTTGGTTTGAATTTTTCTTAGTTATTTAACATAACAATAATTAGTTATTTTATCCGACCTTCATGCTATGTAATAATAATTATGTATGATAATAATATGTCAAGCAAATATAATGTTTTAAAGTACTAATTAGGTACAGACTAATATTGGTACATGACGGATACAAAAATAGAAAACAAATCAACAAAAGCAATGTAAATATTTAAGCAAAAAATTAAATACAGCGTATTTTTTTATCATGGTTCTACTTCAAAGACAAAAACTTACAAAAAGTTGTTAAGAGTAACCCAAATTACCCTTTTAATTTCTAGGACGAAAGAACGAGTGTATGAGAAACAATTAATCTAAAAGATTTATTCAAAAACTTATTCTGGGTCCTGACACCGCTCGACAGTATGGACTCTCAAGCGGTACATTCTTAACTCTTTAATTCGGCTGAATGCTGCGTCCTTACCTTACCAAACGTCATTTAATGTTTGTTAGATAGAACGCGGGACTCTGCTTTTCGGCATTTGAGTACAACCGATATGAAGATCAACTATGAAGCCAATTACCGCTAGGTGGGAGCTGGATAAACGGGTTAAGGGATAAAAGCTCCTTTAAAAAGAAAAATCTCGTTTGATCTCCTACCTTCTCGGGTCATTTGTGATATGTATCTTCAAAGCAACGCTCTTGTAGTTCATAGCCACGGCGCCGAATATCATCTCACCGAGTAGGCTCGCGTCGGCCGCCTGACCCTTGTACTGGGGACAAAATATACAAACTTTAAAAATTATATTAAAAGTCGAAACGCATTTGCGAGGCCGCTCCGGTCCGCTCCGCGACGCGCCTCGCAAGTGTGTTTCGACCTTAATACGTCAACTAAATTTTATATTGTTTTTATGTATTGTCAAATGTGACTAAGATTAGGCCCTGATAAACCCATAGGCTAATTTGGATGCAGCCTAGGGCGCGAAGCATGGACTGTTAATCTAGAGAATTGACAAAAGCTTAGGTTGGTGATTATCAGCCTAGGGCAGTCAGAACACTCGATCAGTCGCTAACTAATACCCAGTATCTCTGAGTATTTTTGACAAGAGTTTATCTATTCACCATCACTTTTGATTGGCTAGGTTTAAAAGATTAACCAATCAACGACGCTCTTCCTGTCAGATAACCTCAGAAACTGGGCATAAGAGATTTAGGGCTTTGGCGGCGTTAAACCGCGCGGCGCAGATCCTCGTCGCGGACGTTTGTACGTATTTAGTAATGGTTTGTGTGAACTTTGCACTAACTCGGTAGCTAACAAGAAATACCAGCTTCTATTTCACTTGGCTTAAGTTACATATGAAGGTATGTTAGTTTGATGTACGGGTCGAGGTGTTGGAAGTAGATTTTTCGCAACGAGATTTTCGATTGATCTGAAATTTTGCAGGGACATGTAAACTAGGTGACAATGCAATATTGACATGTCAAGAATCAGATCGAGAGGTGGTCACAGCACCTCAGAGAAACTACGTATTCCTATAAGGTTAGGTTTAGGTTAGGTTAGGTTCTTTGAAATCATCTTACCAATCACTTTTCAAATACACGATAGCCACGGTCAGATGATTGAATCAAAAGTTGGTAATAGAATCTCAGAGTCGAGATAACTTATTGGTAAAACAGACGCGTGTGGAAAGAATAAAATATGCCAATGAGACTCCTACTCTATATTTTTAAGGTCTGCCTATAACACATAATATTCCGGGGCCTCAAAAGTTTAAATAAGTCACTGACATATTGGGTGTATTTCACAGATTTTTTTACTATCTTCAATCAAAGCTAAAGGCACTAAAGCAATAACAATGTCTACTCCTTTTTTAAAAACGGCTTTTTAGCCTTTTTTAAAAAAAGGAGTATGCTTTTGTTTGGATTTGATTATTATAACACAAAAAAAACATTTAACTGTATCTGAGCAGGTACAGATATTTCACACAATCTGTTCTGTCGTCTGTACATGACCTAATAGTCACGTGACACATTTGCAATTTTCGTATGCAAATCTCGCACCGCTTTATAAGTAATTTGAATGTGAAACCTGGAGATGACTCATAAGAAGAAGAACCAAAGTAAAGCAAAAATAATAATTCACTCTCCAGTCTCCACCAACAGAGGTGCTCACATAGGAGTTAGGATTTTAGTTTAGATGTGTTAATAAGATTCTCTTTACTTATATAGCTCAGGCTGCGGCCCTTTTTACCCGCCTGCGCCATGAGGAAGGAGTGACACTGGGTACATAAAAAAACAAAAAATCAAAATAGCGGATTTTAAAGTCAAAATTGTGAAGTTCTAACATTTCTTTTTCCGCCCATTTAGGTCGAGTAGGGTATCAAAATGAAGGGCTTTAAGTTGCAATGGTTCCTGCATTCGGGTTTTAAGTAGAAGACCCGTGAGATTTTCCCAGTTCGGACGTAAATAAGCATTTAAACTTTGTTAGAGAAGGACGCGGCATACCGATTCGTTCGTTCGAATTTCAAAACGTCTTCGGGTTAAGGAATAGACTCTTCCGGATAGACATTAAAAACTATCATACATACTGAGACCAATCGTGATGACCTTTTTGTCACATTCGTATCCAAGCAATCCTTTACGTCAGAGGCACTGTTTACATCGTGAAAGCGAAAAGAAAGTTACGCGTTGCAACAAAACTAGATACTTGGGTACTAGAATATCTAAAACTGATGAAAAGAGTCATCCGATAGAATGGAGGTATCCTGACGCTCATGAACACTTGCACCATCAGAATGTTCATATATTAAAACATAGAGTTTACATATTAAAAATATAGATTGTCCACCTTATCTAGGATCTGGGATGCTTGATAAAATATAAAAGTCCTTTCCAACATATACATTTCGGCAGGGGTATCATGTATCTCGCGATAGCAGTTATTGCGCAATTTTGCCCCAAAATCGCAAAATTCGTATCATGTAACAAAACAATGTTCCCTTTCGTATGGATTTTGACGGCAATTTTAAAGATTCAGCGATTTGTATGGAAAATACAGTTCGTTAGGAGTTTACCTGTGTCGCTATTGCCGATTGTTAGTTGATCGCTATTTTTTTTTCAATTTGCAGGCCTTAATTTTTCAGAGTTGCCCTAAAAAAAAACGTAGTTCTGTGTGCAACCTGTTCTCCAGGTATCACACAATAAGTGCTTATAGCAAGCAGCAGTGAAGAATTAAAAGGATTGATGAGTAAAGGTGCCGAAACTTTTTTCTGCCATCCCATGTAATCGCAAAATTTGCTGCCTTTAACTTTCCGTGGTCTAGTGGGAGCTCGGCTCTTGACTCGGAGGTCGTGGGTTCGATTCCGGCGTTGGAAACATGTTATTTCCAAGTTTGGTTAGGACAATGTAGGCTGATGTATGCACATGACAATGCAGAATGAGTCGGTCCTGCGCCTGATCTCTCGCTAGTCGTATCAGTCATTCGTCCCACTGGGTCATTTGAGTAAAGGAATCGAGAGTGCTCCTGTGTACTGCGCACACACTTGGGCACTATAAAAAATTACTCCTGATAACAGGCCCGGTTTCTATAAAACTGGCCACCGCCACTGAACCGGTGTGGGAGTTATTGTTAATTATTATTATTATTGCCTTCCTAGGAGGCTAGCACGCTGTCGCCCCAAGGCCTATAATGGCTATTTATAAATCTAGGTTTCAAAAACAGTCTTATAAGACAAAATTCTCTACTAACCCAGACGCATTATTCAAGGATCTCTGACACCGAATTTTTACATGACAAAAAGCTTGAGTTGTGAATTGGAGTTGTTACAAATCACCCAGCTAGGCACAACGCTAGGCTTATTTCTAAACATCCTACCATGGACAATCTAACAATAAATTTCCACAACCATAAACGACACCAATTAGCAAGTACCCCGACTATGGAATCGTTTTAAACGCAAAGAATAGCAGCTATTTATAGAAGGAATATGGTGCGAATAAAATCATGAATTGTCGCGTGACGTCTCAATTGTGGAGTTTATTAATAGCCCGTGATGTTGACAATGTTGCTACATCAAATCCTTCCTCAAATATAGTGAGATATAGAGCTATCATACATAGATATTGTACTAAATGGGCGTGGACTGTGACGTCTGAAGTCACCTCCCCGAATTGAGCCAGGATGGGCAAATAAGATTGTCAGGCTGAGTACCTTGTACAAACATTGTCTATTATGCACCAACATCGGCTAAAATATGGCAAATTCTAAGTTGCATTTCACGGCCATGTACAACTTTTAAAAAGATTGAAGTAAAATTGTTACTTATACTAATTTATTTATTTTTTACATATTGATGTTTATCATTTTGTACAAGATTATGTGTAAAACTTGTTTATCGCGTGGGAAGTAGGGTGGCCAGAAAAATGTACAGTACATTTTTCTGGCTCAGAGGTTTCGGCGTAAAGTGGTAACAAACAAACACTACTACTTTCATGTTCATAATAATTGTTTTTCGTGTTTATAATAAGTATTGTTGTGAATTTTATTACACAATTATGTAACATTTTTGTGACAAATTAAGAAAATAATATATTGAATTTTTAAACATGCTATACTTTTTTTCTTAAAACTAGAACTACTAGATTTATGAGGGTAATTATATCTAATAATCTTTATGTGGCTACTATTGACTACTATTTTACACGAATTCTATTGTTTTGTAAAGAATGGCATTGTTAAATGGAGTAACCATAACAATAAAACACATTGTTCTCTGTAACTAAGAACAATATGTTGAACAAATTAGATTTTCTATAATTAACAAGACTAAGCGTAAAAAAATGTTTTACACAAAAAGTAAATAAATTTTGTATCATTAATTACTGATAGGTTTGGTTAGCTATGTTTTGTCTCAACCCTTGTATATTTTAACTTGCTTATCCTGGCGGGTTTGTTCGCATTAAGAAGTATTTTCATACAAACTTTCAACTCCTATTTCACCCTTTAGAAGAAAAAATTCGTAAAACGCTTAAGAACTTATTTATTTTGAATCAGCAACTCAGAAACAAAATTTTTGTTCTCTAACTTACGAAATGACAAACTTTCGTACATACTTAGCGGGTGTCTAGCGGGTGTCCCAATATAGTGTAATAAAATAATGCTACTCACCAAATTTATGGCTGTAGCTTTTGCTCGGCAAATTAATCAGATATATATAAAAACTAAAGCTTTATATTATTGAAAAAGGAGGCACATCAAACTCAACAATATTATCTAGGTCATGAAAACTTTTATCTAAGCATAGAGAAATTATTTTATTTTGTGTAATAAAATAATTCGTCTATGATCTAAGCATAAGGTTGGTATTATTTATTTAATCATACTATTATTTACTTCTTCTATTTCTGATTTCAGAATTCTAAGTGGAAGATGTTAAATAGATTAAGATCGAAACACTGATATTACCTTATATTTAACTAGTATCCGTAGATTATACTTTAATGTAAATGATAGAAAAACAGACAATATACTTACTATGTATTTATGTCCATTTGACACCTCCAAAATGCATGGAACTTTGTTTGGATATTTAAAGTTTGGCTTGTCATTTTTCTCCGCTGGAAGTCTATCTATTGTAGATGAGTCAAACAAAACTTTTCTTCCTCTAACATCACACTCTTTGTACAGGAGCAACCGCACTTGCTGTAAAGCTATCTCACAACACCTGTTGACAACAATATCCTGATGTAAAACCAACACAACCATAGTAAATAACACTCGCATGTTAACGTTTACACTGCCACATATTTGCATTACCTAATAGGAATACATATTAAGACAAGTTTGAACTGCATTAGACCACTTTTAATAGAATTATTTGATAACAATTAGTAATTTCCAGAACTAATTGAATAAATCAAAACTTCATCACAGATAAAATATCAATAAACTTATGTTTACCTAAATTTCATTTTATTTCATACTTGGTTTTTAAATGCTCACAGCTGTTTCTAATCAGGAGTAAGGATATATACTAGTATCAGACTAGGGAACTAGTAAACACTCATTGCTTTAAAGTAAATAGACGGCCGCGATTTCTCTTTAAATGCACTTCGAGGGCCGTCGCGACCGATTCGGCCGTCTATGTTGGAATGTGCGAATATACTGGATAGTGGAGCGAGTGTAAACAATAACTAAACAGTGAGACCCCGCCGCCCCCGCGCCGCCGTGACGTGTCGAGCACTCACCCACGCGCCCTCCCCACACACCGCACTTATCACATGTTTAGTGTCAGTGAGCCTTCCCTCTCTAGATCAACTTGAATCATGTTATCGTCACTCCACAGTCGCAGCGGCGTACGCGGGCTGTTGCATGAAGCACGTCATTGAGGAAATAGTTCAAATCATCGGAATACGGTCGATTCATCGCTCATCGGTTTAATTTGAATGGGATATCAGCTGTGTTGTGACGTACCTGCCTCTGCTCCGCGGTTCCCAATAGTAAACGTCTATTTTTCTTATTGTTGATATCACTTTGTCTATCAGTGCCATTATATTGAGCGCATAATTTCATGGCATTTCAATGTCTGATTCATCGGACATTTTAATTGCATTTTTGAGAACTATACAAATAAAAACATTATTTTGCAGCATTCAAAAACACTTAAAATTCGTAATCTGACAAGTCACGTGCCAAAGTCATATGATTACCTATTATGCATAGACAACAATTTTTTTGTAATGCAATTTGCAAGGGTCAAGGTCGCAATTAACATACAAAGAAAATTTTAATATCACATTGTTTTGACAGAGCAAAAAATGATCGGATTTTTTTTGGGAGAGCCACGTAACGAATAAACTTTTAATTAATACTAAACTCTTAAAGAAAAATATTTCTCAATCCTCTTTCTATAAATTATTAAACCTAGTCAATGGTTTGGTAGAAGGGCTATGTTTCATCCTTAACAAATAAAAAAGTATGAATGTCAGGTAGCAATAACGATGTCAAATTGTGAAAATAATATGTCAGTAACTCAAATTTTGGCAAATGTTTCCATGAGTAAAAGAAGAAGAGAGTTTTGGCGGGGATTTCAGAGAGTGACGTTGTGAGTTTTGTATTTTTTGTTAAATTTGTGTTATTTCGGTTTT
>JAOTAV010083151.1:0-12255 GCA_026546445.1 Cyclargus thomasi | reverse complement strand
GTCACTGTCAATTTTTGTTAATTTTCTGTCACTGAGTTGGCATCCATTGCACGCATCACGCGAAAACATGCCTTTTATGAGTGCTCAATTGTGCGAAGCATTGCTGTAGTTGAAACATTCAACGTTAAGCATAATGCGCTCTTGTGCTGTAATTGGAAAACTACCTATGATACTACGCAATCGTGCTCGCGTGTCATTGTCTGTCATCGTCGATTATAAAGAGGAACCGTAAATTATTATCACTTATTATGCATTCGCTCAAGATTGTCGGTATGGTTCCTTAACCTCCTGTGAAATTTCTATACAAACCGCGATTGTCAACAACATTTTGTTTACGATCGCGTTTTGCATGGTAATGACATATTTTTTGACAGAGGGTTAATGAACCATACCGCCAATCTTAAGCGAATTCACAATAGTTTTGCTCCAAGTCCGTCTCTATGGTACAAGATCTGTAAAATAGTTTTATTGATATTTTTCCTACTTGATTGTATCCTATTGTGTCTTCTTTTTATGTTTGTCTGTGTATCATGTGTGTTTATTAATACGATTAAGGGCCTGATGGTCTGTCCACGACTTTATTTGACAGTTGTTGTATGGAGAGTCGAAAAAGGTGTGGATAGCCTAACAGAAACTTTATCAGTAAGCGGTGAAACGGGCCCTTAATTTACTCGTAACTAACCTGGAGCAATAGTAACCACTCTGATGCCTTGACCTGACAGATCTCTAGCTATGGGTAGAGTCATCCCAACTATGGCGCCTTTGGATGCCGAATACGCCGCTTGACCTTTCTGGATAATAAAAAGTGTGTCAAAACATGTTTTCCAGTTTTAGCGTCGCTAATCTGCACTAATGATGAAGAGAAAACATTTGAAGTATTTAATGTTTATTACACTGTTAAAAATTTCCATAGTAAATTTAATAAATTTGTGTAGGAAGTTTTTACGCACCACATTTTTAGAAATATGAAAGTCAGTCATGCAATTTTACTACACAATTGATTACAGAATATTTGTAAAAATGCTATCTACTTCGTATTTGAGCTATTACAAAATGTAATATAACAACAAATGCGTGTTTAAATTCCAATATAATACGAAATTTTGTAATTTTAGGATGCATTTGCGTAGTAGAATTGTAGTAAATTTACAACAATTGTATGAATTGTAGTAAATTTAAAACAGTGTATGAATAAACTAAAAAGAACGGATAAAAATATATTTTTTAATATGAATATCTATGGACGCTTTACACCACATCAGTCTAGGCCCTTGCTAACTACCAGATATTTATGATACACAAATTTAATACACATACAAGACCCAGGAACGTTGAAAAACTTTTCGCTCCGCCGGCGGGATTCGAACCCGCGACCCCTGGCTTAAGCTATATCTTGAAGGTGTCTCTGGTTTTTTGACATCCTGATTTCCGAGGGAAGAGCATTCCAGAGGAGAATGGCCTGGATGTTAAAGGAAGAATGAACGGAACTGGATTTGTGGGAAGGGCAGCCTAAACGCTGATTTGTAGTGGATCTGAGGTTTTTACTGAAAGTGAGGGGAGAGATATTCGGGAGCATTACGATGCGGCAGCAGAGAATATAGAACACACAGTGCTCGCACAGAGCGACGCTGGCGCACTGTTAACCAACGAAGCTTAGAGCGATACGAAGAGACATGGTCATATTTACGAAGATTGAATATGAATCTTAAGCAATTATTGAATAAACGGTCGAGTTTATTAAGTTTGTCAGCACTGAGATCAAGATAGCACACATCACCATAGTCAATTATGGGAAAGATGAGGGATTGTACCAGCAAAGTCTTGACAGGAGTTGGAAGGAAGTTTTTGAGCCGATAAAGGGAACGTAGTATATTGGTGACTGAACTGGTGACGTAAGATACTTGGGATTGCCAATTAATAGAGGAATATGTAAACCAAGATCTTTTACGCTAGTACTACTTTTGTACGATTGTGAGCTTTAACTCATTAAATAAAATGTTATTTTTCAATACACTTGGTATTGATTAAAGTTGTTCTGTGTCAGATGGTCTTGGTGTCATTGTTTTATTAAATTTTGCAGGGATCTGTGCATCTTAGTAATATTTGATCGCAGGGTATAACAAAGTAAGTGCTGAGACGTTGGGGTGCGCTTCTATCCCTTGTAAAAATTCGCTGTAAACTTAGCAACAGTAAAACCAAAAAATTACGATTTGGGCAAGCGACCCAGGAACATGGGTTTGCCCGTTCAAGACACTTTTTTTTTTGCTTTTGGCCCTGCTACCTTTGCAGTGATTGTATCTACCTGTCCCTCGTAAGCGGCGATGCTGGCCGTGTTAACAATAACGCCCCTCTGTCCGTCGGCGTCGGGCGCGTTCTTGCCGATCAGCCCAGCTGCAAGGCGGATCACGTTGAAACTGCCCACCAGGTTGATCTAGATTGAAACATAATTAAATAGGGGTGACAGACACACCACACAACACTGACCAGTGAACAAAAACATACCAGAGATTAGGCACCACGTGCATTACCAAACGGCTTCACCAAACCACAAACTAGCCTCCCGCCTCGGCTTCGCACGGGTAGCAATCCCAAATAACCAGTTGGGGTGTATTTACCCCTTTGTCAGAAATTTGCCTTAATGCAAAGTAAAGCTTTTGTATCAATTGTGGGCAGTAGCGTAACTACAAGGTGGCAAGCCGGCAAAATGCCACGGGCCCCCAGCCGGAAGGGCCCCCGATCAGCCCCCTAGACAATTATTTTTTACAATAACGCTTGACGTGTTTTTGTATTGGTTTGACATAGTAGAACGAAAACGAACTTGCCACGGGCCTCGAACGGCATAGTTACGCCATTGATTGTGCGTTATATTAAAATCCATAGAGTAACATCTAAAACGACTACTGAAGAGTGATAATGGGGACTGACTTGGATGACTCTCTGGAACGCTTCTAGATCATAGGCTTCGTTCTTCTTGAAGTTATACGTAAGAGCACCATGTATAACTCCTGCGCAGTTAACCGCTACGTCCAGTCTACCGAACTTGTCCACGGTAGCTTGTAGAGCGTTCTTCACGTCGCTCTCGGATGTCACCTTAAATGTGGACAAACTAGCTCAGCCCGTTTATACGGTAAAGTTTTTTACGGTAAAGTTAAAATTGGGATATTTCTCACCGTAAAGAGTTGCCAGTGTTAAAATCAAGGTATGTGCTAACTCCATAACAATTTTTATTAAAATTCTAACATGACAGAACCGACCATCCGTACATTTGCTTTTGGAAATGTTAAACTTCAGCGTTTTTTTATGATATTTAGGGGCAAGCGAGCAGATGGGCTACCTGATGGAAAGCAACTGCCGTCTCGCGACATCCGAAGAGTCGCAAATGCGTTGCCGGCCTTTATGAGGGAATAGGTAATGGACATAGGGATAGGTGGATCAGGGAAGTCGGCCACCGGTAAACTCACTCACTGGACGAAACACAGCGCAACGCCGTTTCACGCCAGTTTTCTGTGAGGCCGTGGTATCACTTCGGTCGAGCCGTTTGTTGTAGTATAAGGAAATCCATAAAAAACTTTGACTTCACATTTACAGAGTAATACAGTCGTACAGTAGACAGCACATAGGCTAAACATTGCTTACGCTTATTCCAATGGGAAATGATTAAGTTTATTTGATGATGGAAGATGATTTATGGAAGAATTATAAAATTACCTATACTTCTTTACCTCTCGAATTTGTTTTGTGCATTTTTTACTTATAATCACCACGCTTTGGTGAAGTCTTAAATGTTACGGAAACTTACATCAACCGGTACGAAAGCCGCATTCTCCCCCATCGACTTGGCCACTTCATGGCCCTTGCTGTTGGGGAGATCACAGATGACGATCCTGCCGCCTTGCTTGATGAGATATTCAGCTGTGCCCCGGCCCAATCCGGAGGCACCTCCTGTAACTAGGCCTACGAGACCCTACAATAAAGATTTTAGTTTTCACCGGACTTCCAAATAAGTGGATATAAATTCGTATTTATTTATTTCATGTAGTTATTAGCTTTAGCCGATATTTTTTTAAAATTAGATGCTTGAGTCACACTGCAGGGTTTAATCAAGAGAGAAAGAGAAGAGTAAACTTCGCATGCAGCTTGGTTTAGTAGTTTAAAGTGGAAACAATATTAGTAATACAATTTAATTATATTAGTAACAATAAAACTTATTAGTAATAAGTACAGTGTACCTGTAATTTTTAAATTTTTTCATCTGTTTACAAAATCCTATTGTACTTTATTTCATCATATTATTTCTATTTCTACAAATTCCGTCGCTGAATTAGGATTTTAAACTTAATTGGTCTATGCTTATACCTAAGTTAGACCCTCGTGGCTCACAATCCACGTAACAAATTAACACAACTCTACATAAACTCGGCCAAAATGAATTGTTAATGTATGGTTTATTACATGCGGAAGAGACATATGCCTAGTGGTATATTACAACAGCTTACCTTCAACATATCGCCGTTAAAATAGTGAAACCGACACACAACAAATGAAACTACTTTTATATAAACTACATGTAATACTGATAAAAATTGTATAATATGAAGTGGATACAACACTCTTATCTTCTTGACTACGACCGTTTGCACCGAATTATGTAATATTATTTACTTTGCGCCGCCTTATTATTCAAGACCGACTCAATTAATGTATGCGCGTCGAAAGTTAATTCAATTGTATGACGTAGGATATTATTCGTGAATTACTACAGCGACATTATCACGGTAAAATATAACGTAAATAATTTTCAACATCTACCATGTCTCAGTGTCGTGCGAAGCCAAAACACTGCAATTTCCAAAACACTGATTGTATTTTTACATGCAGTGTTTTGACTTGACAGGGCAGCCCATTTGCTAGGCCAAAAGTAGAACCACTTTTCTCAAGTAGCTTTATCGCTCATCAGGCTGCATGCAAGCATTAAAATAGAATAAATTTAGGCTAAATTATTTATTGGGCTCTATAACCCCACTATAATAGACCACATCACAATTAAAAGATATATTAGAAACTCCAAATCAAGGGACGAAAAAAGATAGCATTAGTTCTTTAAAGATTTCAAAATGTCAAATTTATAATCGCAGAAATAAAACTTAGCCTTACGAACATGTGTGAAATGTTGCTATTTGATAATAAATTAATATACAAATCAAACGTTGTACGATCACCTTTAACAGAGCTGGAAGATTGTTTGAATTCATCAATGAATCTCTTTATTAAACATATGTCATTTTCAAATGGATATTTAAAATAAAACATTGGAACGATGGACGCAATTGTATGGCAGCGTTTTCTAAACATTTTAGTACAATTCACTTTTGCATACAGGAGCGAGGGACTGTAGAAATGAAAGTGTGCGCTCTTATAATATACGTTTTCATATTAGGAACTTGGGCAGAGTGCGAAAGTGAGGAGAGCTATGAAGAAGTAAGAAATGTCAACGAAACACCTCATGAAGGTCTAAGATCAGCGAAAAATATTAACGATGATGTGGTGGAAAAATTTGTGGAAACACTAATGACGAAGCAAAACTATGCTAGAGTCGTGGATACTATTGAAAAGAAATTGGATGCCCTAAATAATAAAATCTGCGAAAAAAGTAACGATATAATAAAACAATCAAACGAAATACTCAACATTATAAAATCCAAAGCAGACAGCACTCTCGAAGAAGACATAAACAACATAAACCAGTTTCTACGCTCTTCATATTTTAAAAAAGGTAAAAAATATTCAATTATTGTTAGATTAATATTACCGAAGTATTGTTTTATTGAGTATTAGTTACTTTATAATTACCAAATAGTTATTTTACACAACTTTGTCAATGAAGAGAGGAGGAATAGGATAATGCACTTATCTTGCTTCATCGAGTTGGTATGTTAAAATGACAAAACAATAGTTACTTTGCAATAAAATATTCAATGATAACTAAACACTGTAACGTTTGTTTATAAACAGTTCCTCTTAAATGATTGTGATATTCGCCTCCATCTGCAAACAATACTGAGAGTTAGAGCTGATGCTCTTATTTTTGTAAAACTAACCACACCCCTACACACTCTGAAGTGAAACAGTCGTTCGTTGTGAATCACAAAAGTTTTGACAATGTTAAGTCGGCAAGTAGTAGTTTTCGTTATTTTTCTAATAATTTCAAGTGGAGTAAGTGCAAAAAAGAAAAAGCCAAAGGCCAAAGTCAATAATCCCGACAACCTTATTTGGCAACGAGTATACGACGATAATTTAGTGGACGATTCGTTTCCAATTAAAAAGGGAGCTAATAATTCTAAACTCCTGGCGATCGATAATAACGAAGTCATAGATAGACTTCTGGATTCGCTGGCAGCAAGCGAAAAATCTATGAAGAAAATTGAAAAAATAGATTTTAGATTAAACCGACTCGACGAAGAGATTCACGAAAAAACTGAAGATATATTGAGGAGTTTATCTGATTTAACTACAAAGATGTACGACGCAGAAACTTTATCGAAAATAAACTCTTCGTTACAGCTCATCAAAGAAGACTTGAAAACTATGAGAGCACATATTGACACTAACGTAGCGAGAACATTAAAAAATCCAAATGGTATTCTTAAATGTTTTGTCAATTGTTAACACATCATAATTTTTCTGTTTCGATAATAACTATTTGATTGTAAAATAAGACGAATTGACCAATCATTAGAAGAACAATTTTCCAGCATAGTAACTCAGTATAATATTATTTTTGCTATTGGTGATTGTACGTTTTTAGGTGAGGCCACAGGGGAGTGCCGCATGGATCCATCTTTGAGCCATCGCTTGAAGCAATTGGAATCGCACTTATCATCGATAGCCAAGAGCATGGATTCAGCGACGCATATTTATTCGCGAAAATCGTCGGAGTAAGTTGAGCGTCTTACGATTAGTCCATACGTACACTATTTAGCACTTATCTCGCCATATTCCTTTTCAGTCCGGCTAGTGGTGATAGTTTTGCGTTGTTGAGTGAGCTTCGAAGCGTCATTCGAGAACAGAAGACACGAACGTGCGATTTCAGGTAAGAAATAGATCTAAAATAACTGATTAAAACAGAATAGAACACCATACAGTTTAAACCACTACCAAAGATATGAACGGGAAAAGGGCCTTTTTCACTACTTCCTGATGGGTATACATCGTATGTTATGGGTATAGGTTATTCTTAATTTATCTGACAGATGAATAATAATCTGTCAGAGAGAATAGAAAGTGATGAAACAGCCTCTAAGGGACATCAATAATAAGTTACCAATAATTTCAGTAGCATCGGTCGAACAGTCGAGATCCCCGAGCGTTATCCTAACGACTGCCGAGAGATACAGCTGCAGGGATTTAACATCACGGGAATATATAAGATCAAACCTTTTGACGCGGAGCCCTTCTACGTGTTATGTGACCTTATTACTGCGGGAGGTGGCTGGACGGTATATTTTAAGATACTTTTTAATTACACTAGCCGGAAAATTAAAGAGACATTGCATGAAGCAAAACTAACAATTTCAATTTTTTTGCAAATGTTTTTTTGCAAATATTTTACAGTTAAATAAAATATTTTAAATGATTTTCCTGATCCAGAAGCCTCTTATATCTGCTTCTTCTACTTATGTATGAATAACTGAATTCTTCTACTTATGTATGAATGAATGAATAACTTCAATTGTGATAAGAGCTTACCTGGGTGATTTTATTTTATATTCTACCTTAGGTTATCCAAAACCGATATGATGGCTCCCAGGATTTTTATAAAAACTGGTTCGACTATAAACACGGTTTCGGCAACCTTGCTGGTGAATTTTGGCTGGGCTTGGAGAAGATACACTACTTGACCACTCAGAAGCTGTACGAGTTGAGAGTTGACATCGAATCTGCTAATGGTCAGGAGGCGGTTGCTGGGTACTCTGTCTTTACTGTAGGACCTGAGCATGAAGGGTACAGAATCAGTACCCTGGGAACATACAGAGGAAACGCTGGTGTGTATCAAATTTGTATTATTAGAGATGTTGATTCATAGAAAGATTGCGGACTTATGTAATTCAGAATAAATTAATCGTGATCTGTCGGCTGTGTTCGACACAACTTATCTAAATTACTAAGGTCCGCAATCTATGAATGAACTTCTCTGATCATAATATTTACCAACGATTTGTTTTTTTCTGTCCCTTCGTTTCTTCCGTAGGATATAAAAGCGCTATGGCAAAACATATTATCGTAACCAAATAAACTTTTTTCAGGCGATTCCTTGGCGTATCACGCAGGGCAAAAGTTCTCTACATTTGACTCTGATAATGACGAGTGGAAGGACGGTTCTTGTGCCGTCGAGCACGGAGGAGCCTGGTGGTACAAGGAGTGTGATAAAAGGTACCCTAACTGCTTCAAACAGTTAGAGAAAAAAATGTAGGGCTCACTATATTATAAGATTCAGTAATGTCGGCGGTTGATAAGGTCGCCTTAAAGGCAGATTTACATTGAGTCAGTAATTGACGTCAGTCGACTGCCGAGTCAGTGCTGACCTCGCACTGGTATCTGTGTAAATGCCTATAAATAGTATGAGTCAGTTTTCGACGTCAGCACTGATGTCAGTTACTGACTGAATATTTTTAAGTCTGAGTCGAGATTGTAAAATAATAGAAAATCGGTTTCTTTCCTATAACGAAAATGTAAGCTGTAAAGTAATGTAAAATTTAAGAGAATTTATGCTATTATGTAGGTAACATAATATGTAGAACAATCTTGTAAATGACCTTACTTCTTTTTAGCAACCTCAACGGCAAATTTTCTACCACCGACGAGAACAACGTTCAGACCATATTCTGGATAACCTTCAAGGGACCTAACACTCCCCTTTCTAAGACCAGAATGATGATCAGACCTTTGCCAGCCACCAGGCCATTTGACCATGGAAGAAGTAAAGTAAGTTTTTAATATTTGTCACATTAATATCAAAATCTGTCCAGCGGTTTAAGAGTTTGATAGGTACGGTTGACAGACAGACATACGCGTTTATAACAGGATTTACAATTTAAATAACAGGATTTTATGAAGGATTTACATTTTTTATGAGTGTAGACTACTTTGTTTCTGTCGGCCCATGAAATAACAGAATGCGGTGCATTCCTAGGAAGGTTAGGAAGCTGTCTGCTTTGGAGGCTAGGACGCTGCCGCCCATAGGCCATAGCCTACAATAGCCTATTTATAAATCCAGGCCTGTTTAAATCGAGCCTACAACAGCATATTTATAAATCCAGGCCAGTTTAAAATGTATCCTACAACAGCCTATTTATAAATCCAAGCCTGTTTAAAATGTGGCCTACAACAGCATATTTATAAATTTAGGCCAATTTAAAATGTATCCTACAATAGCCTATTTATAAATCCAGGCCTGTTTAAAATGTATAGATGATCTCTCTTTTGGTTACAGCTACGGGAAAGTGTGAAAGGCCAAGACAAACAGAAGTATGGGTCGAGGGAGGGACGCGGGCGTGTCGCTTACAGATATGACGACTCACAGGATGTCTACTTCCCTAACTATACGTGAACTAAAATTTACTCGTAGGAATATAATTTATGATAATGCATTATTATATAACGGCAATTATTATAGTTCAAATAAAATCTCGAATTACTTTTATGTTTAATCTTAGTATTTGACAAAGTACTCACAGTAGTTTCAGTTCAAAGTTTCAAAGTACTTTTACAAAGTTAAAAAATAGCGGTGATAGTCACATTACAGGAATAAAAAAAAACGTCACGTTCCAATTGTTTCTTCTGTAGTTGTTTCTCGTGAGTTTTAAATAAATCCAGGTAAACTAAATTTTGATCTTAATTTTTTTCTTCCGGATTTTGTCTCTTGCCTGGATTCAGTTTCTTTACAAACGTCAAATCTATTAACTTAACTGTATTAACAACCGAAAGTTGACCTCCCGCTTATTTATTAACACGTTGCTGGACACTACGGCTAGAGCCGTGCATAATTTGCTTCATAATATGACATACCGGCTATAGCCGTACAAACTTACAAAGCGAAATCACGACATACGGCCTTAGCAGTCGGTGATCCATAGAATGGCTATAGAATACATTTGTACTGGCATATTACAATTATTACTTTTTAGGCCCTACTGTCATTCTATATCTATGCCATGTTTTTTTCCATATTTAGTTGTTATTGTGTTTTGCCATACTTTGGTACTAACATATTGACACTACGGCTATAACCGTTGACGCTTAATATGAAATACTTTAGATTTGGAACTAGTGACACGCGAGTAACGAACATGTCTCGGAAGTGTGTGAAGCAGTTTTATCACTTTGTAATTGGCGTTATATTTTTATGGTGAGTATATTAATTGTGGGTTTTTTATTTTGAATATGATAAAAAAGTAGGTAATTTTAAAATATATTCAACATTTTTTGTTATTACCCTCAGAAGTTTTTGACTTTTATATTTACGAGTTTGTTTAGATGAGCAACCTGAGAAAAGAACGTGAAGTTCAGCGGCTTCTTGAAGAAGTTTCTACTCCAGAATCATCCCAACATGAAAACGATCCCTTCCAAGACGACGGGGAATATAATAAAAGTGTCGAATAGGTTTGGCAAATTATCTACAAAGCCCGAAGAAGTTTCTTCCTAAATTGGTACATGGGCGGGATTGATCGTGTTGACCAGATGGTTAGTTATTATTCGTCTCCAAGAAAAACTATAAGATGGTATAAAAGAGTGATATTTCATCTATTAGATCTCATTACATGGAATGGTACTAAGTACAACTTCTCAATTGTAAACAATGCTCCAGGAAAAATATAGGAAAGGAAACTAGATATAGATGTCCAGATTGTGACAACCAACCGAGTCTATGTCCGGAGTGCTTTACTGATTGCCACCAAATACAGGGAGAATATTATTTATATTTTATTGAAAGGCTGATTTGTAACTAAAGTTCCTATAATGTGAGAAACTAAAATAATGTTTATTTAGTTATATATTGTTTACAGAAGATTGTTTAGTTATTTTTGAAATTATAGAAGTTTATTTGTTTTTGTTATCTATTTTTAATAAATGTTTTAAATCATTGGTTTTTATATTATTTAACCGTACTCGAATATTATAAAGTAATAATCACGTTATTATACGACGCTCCCGCTATAACCGTACTACGGCTGTGACCGACATGACTTATTATATCGAATTTTAAATTGTTATTGTGACGCAACTGTCACAGCCGCAGGAAATAAATGTATGAAAAAATGTACTGTAAACTAGAACAAAAAATATAATTTCGTACTGTCCAGCAACCTGTTAAGATATCTTAAGACATTTGAAGGACAGCGATACAATAATGTGAAGAATTTTGCTGTAAAATATTTATGTCAAAACAAAATAAAGTTAATTAAAAAAATAATTAAAGTAAAAATTATTATTAATATGTAAAAATAAAACATCGGAGAAACTATTAGAGACATTACTCAAAGAAAAGCAAACAAAATGTGAAGCTCTATATTTAGGAAAATTTTAAATAGATCTGTAGAATTGTGATAAAAAAATTCACTGGTGGTGGTTCACACAGTAAACGATTGATTATGGACTTTTACAAATAATGTTATAGTTTCTGTATTAGTGAAGACACGGAAAAATTCAAAATTAAAAACAGTTTTTAGAATATTCAAGTCAAGAGTAAATAAATTGGTACAGCTGCGTATTAATGAAATTCACACTACAGTCAAGAGTCGATTAAATGGGGAAAAAATAGTGATACTTCCTAAAACAACAGTCGGTCGCCGAACAAATATGTACACTTGGATTTAAATACCTAACAGGCTCATTGCTTGAGTGTGCATCAAGAAAGAGAAAATATGTCTAGCTCAAAGTTTTGACTCACTGACATATGAGCCCCACCCACTGGACGGATTGGGCTAGGTTTGCGGGTAGAAGTTATAACATAGGTATCCGTTGTGAAATGATTACGATAAAACTTTTAATTGTTATCTAATTAATAAAATTTGAATCAGATTGTAATAACGCTACGGCATATGATAATGAGAGTGCCAATCCACTCGTCGAGTGAATAGGACGTGTTTAGTGCAAATCTTTTTTTTGCAATTGTCTACTCCTTATCTGTTTACATATTGCGTCGGTGCGCGGTCCCGCGCGACCGGTCGCTTTTGTGAATAGAACTGATGAGTGAAT
>JAOTAV010083140.1:0-12255 GCA_026546445.1 Cyclargus thomasi | reverse complement strand
AATGTAAAATACTAACACCTTATTGTACCATATTCCTTGCAAATAAAATTGAATTGAATTGAATTGAATTGAATTGAATTGAATTGAATTAATATTATAAATGGGAAAGTGTGTTTATTTGTTAGTTTATTCTTCCTTCACGTCCGAAGCGAAGCAACCAATTGACTTGATTTTGGTCTGGGGAATACATCACGTTTTTGAAAAAATGTATCTTTACCTATTTTCGATTTCCACGCGAGCAAGGCCACAGGCAAAAGCTAGTAATATTATAAATGGAAAGTGCGTTTGTTTGTCTTTCCTTCACGCCATTACAAAGCTTAACCGATTGACTTGTTTTTGGCATACACTTAGGTTAATTGATAGAGAAAGAGTAACATAATCTACTTTCGGTCTGTAAAAACATCATGTTTCAAAGGGACCTTACAAGAATATTTGTATTTTTACGCGATATTAAGATTCAAATCAAAGTCTTTTTCGATATTTGCGGGATTCACAAACGAGAATATTCAGTTAGAGCGGTAAAGAGCGTTTGCGTGAATCGTAAACCTCGTAAACTTAATAACGGGTCAGAAAGTTAATATATAAAATACTCAACTGACAACAACTTGTCGAGGAGGACGATATAAACGCATATTTTTCAATAATAAAATTATTTATTTACATAAAAATATATATTTTAAATTCTCCGAGTATTACTCGAAAACTTTTTAGGGCGAAATTAAAACGTATTTTCAAATAAATGAATATAAACTGTCTGTAACACTCGAGAACGGCTAAACCGATTTGGCGGATTTAAGTCTTGAAATATTAAAAATAAATTTGTGGAAAGTTTACGTTAAGTTACCGAATCCGTTTTGAGACTCAGCCTATGGCAATATCGCCCTAGTCTATAACAGCGTCACTTCACGCGCATACGACGTGATATTTTCGTTTTTGTGCGTACACATTTCGTATCTACTCAAAAGTGCGAATTCGCATCGCATCGTAACGTCATTTTGATTATGAGTTTAGCCTCAGATATTTGCGACGCGATGCGAATTCACATTTTTGTATAGCCCCAATGGTCTACCTTTTAGTACGAACTGTACCCACTAATGCTTAAAACTCATGCAGCGCGGTATATAATATACTTTTCTTCTCCGCTCAGCGAGCTCCTAGACAAGTGGCAACTGGCATTTGGCAAGCGATTATCGTTTAAGAAAATCCTTATATATATACCTTATGTATGGGATTGACATTGTCGAACGAAAAGCCACATGATCAAGTCGTCGTTAGAAAATGTCAATCTCATACAGAAACACGCCAAGCGATTTTCGTAATAGAGCGCTTGCCACTTGTCTAGAGGGATCGTTCCGCGGCGCGACTCGCAGATGACATTTGGAGGTTAATAGTGACCACGAAGCACTTAGCATCTAGTTTCATGTTTAACACGCACCTTAAAATGGTAAGAGTTGTGTTGCTCGAGCCTGGTGACGTTGCAGGGGTTGGCCCGCCGACAGTCGTACTCCCGCCAGTCGTAGGTCTCGGGTTTGTCGGCGACACACCGCGCGCCCTCCAGGTTGCGCACGCGCCGGTACAGCACGAAGTATTTCGTGTTAGACAGCCCGCCTTCGAAGCCCGACTCCCATTTCAGGGTCACGTATGTTGGCCCCACCTGGTGTTATGAACGTTTTGTGTTATACTTTAAGAATCTTATTTAAACAGGCTATAACAAAATAAAGTGATATAATACTTTATGTGTCCGTTGTGCACAGTTTACTGTGCAAGTAGCAAGGCTGGAAGAGCAATTTTTTCATGATTTGTACGGGCCATTATTTACCGATATAAAAGTTCAATTGAAGCTACTTCTTACACAGCGAAATCAGTGTAATGAACATACAGACGCTTAAGTATAACCAGTTTGTTTCGTTATAAGGCCTAGCGGAGTAGCTATTTCTTTTTTTTTTATTGACATAACAACAACCTTGTAATATAGATTTAAACAATGTATACTTAAATAATAGGGAAGTTAATAAGAATAAGTGTTAGCTAAACTGTAAAAATGCGGGGGTCTAATAAATATTGAATTCGGCAGATATGTAGTTATATTATATCAATTTTAAGTGTATCTTATAAACCCTCTTTCACACCTTCCGGCAGCTAAACGTAAAAGCGGCGGCTGACATAATCCGGATTATCAGAAGGTGTGAAAGGCGCTTAAGTAGCCACATTAATTACAACAGGACCAATGCGATTTTGTACTTAGTTCCTTATAGAAGAGGATAACAATTTTCAGTACATTTTGTTTTAGAATGACAATTAAAATACACTGCTGTGATAACTGATACAAAATATACTGAAAACGGACAGCGTAATAACGCATACGATAATATCGATCGTCGACCGATAATAACGCGTCTGTATAAGGGAGGCTTAAAAAGAGGCTTAAAAAGCTAAAAGCTGACACATACATACAGGTCCAAATCATAACCTCCTTTTTTGTTTTACCGTAGTCGGGCAAAAATGTAAATACCTTCTGACTGGCGAGCGCCTTCGGAGCCTCCGGTGCGCCTTTTGGCTGCAGTCGTATCTGGGGTCGGATGCTGCCCAACGAGTTCTTCACCTAACGAAGAGTAATACGCGTTATAAGGTAGTTCACTACTAGACTTTACACGGAACTAGAAGATCAATAGAATCACTAATATTATAAATGTAAAAGTTTGTTTGAGGGTTGGTGGATACTCGCGTCCGTAGGAAATATCTTCCACTTCCCTACACGTGTCCCCAGGGTGATGCTATACGAATAACAACACCTAATTGCTGGTAAAATCTGTCTCTATGTAACCTTTTCACATTTGAACCACTGAACCGCTTATGAGGAAATTTACATGGGGTTCCCAAAAAAGAAACGGTAACGCGCGACAAACAAATTTTGGCGCAACGTAACTCCATGTGATTGTACAACTGTTCTGATGTTGCGAGTGTTTATGAGCAACGGGAGTTTCTTTCTACGAGGTGACCCGTTTAATCGTTTGCCCCTATCTTCATACCTACATAATTTATCTGTATGTCACTGAAGTCCTACTAAGCGACTGAACCGATTTTGGTGACATTTCTGGTGTGTGTTCTTGGGAACTTTAGAATGGTTTAGATTCACAAGTCACATGACCACTAGTATACATAAAATCTCTACCTGGCAATGGTAGTCTCCGTAGTCCCGGTTCTTGATATTCCTGATGAGCAGCACGCTGAGGTAGACGTCGTTATTGTCTGTGGTGGTGGTGATCTCGTAGTGTCCGTCGGACGACATCTGCAGCGGCGCGCCGTTGCTGCCGTAGTACCACTGGAACTCCGGCTTCGGGTACGCCTGCACACGACACGATATCTCCGCGTTCTCCGATATGTCGTACGCGACTTTGCTCTGTTGCTTTATCGATATCGGCTCATCTGTAAAATTATTTATTTAAGTTTTAACAGGCCTCTGCATATTTCGATGGGCGTTGTGCCTACATGTAGGAATCTCGGATACTTCGGGACAAACACACAATCGCTTACCTATAATAACTGAGGCCCGTCAGCTGCCTATGCTTAAATTTTTTCAATGGTAACATGGGAGAAATTAAAACAGAGCCAATTGACGGATCTATGTTTATGGTCAGAATACTTCGTTGATTCCATGTAAGTCATGATCTGTCGGCTGGGTTTGACATAACCTCGCCCAGCTTACTTAGATCTCCAATCTGGCTCTCTTTCGACTAATTTGTTGATCTATTATATAAAAATAAGTCGGGTCTTCCTTGCTGACGATATAACTCCAGAACGCACGAACCGATTTCCACGGTTTTGCATTCGTTAGATTCGTTAGTTCAAAAGGATGGGTGGTAGCAAAATATATTTAGGAAAAATTTTAGGAAAAGTTACCACGCGGACGGGGTCGCGGACAACAGCTAGTTGTACTAAAAATATAATACCTAGTTTTCTCTGCAATTAAGTTTATCGTTAAATAAGTTGCGGCGTATTATTTAAATAAATCAAAGGAAGTTGAGCTATTCAAAGAACAAAGTTCGAACCACCAGACGCCAATCTGATAAGGGGTGCTCGTTTGAAGTTTGACTGTGGAACAACTGAATGCTAGCCTCAACTACCACTACCAAAAGACTAAGAAATTATTCGATATTTAAAAAATATGTTATAAATAAAGGAGCAGTCTGACATAAAATTTTACACGAGTACATAAAAGACTCTTCTAAAAGAATATAAAAAGTTAATTAATTCTGAACGGACTGATTTATAGAAATACATGATTTTGTCCATAGTATAAAAGTTATACTTTTTCGATATTCAGATAGGGAAAGACAGAATTTGTATTCGCCATGCGTGGTAAGAAACTGGGATTATTTTATGTATATTTTGTCATAGAGAATAAATAGTAAAATCGTTATGAGGTCAACCTAATAAGGAATAGTCTCCCTCGCAAACGTAAAACAAACAAGTTTCTTGTACAAGCAATATCAACTATGTACAATTTAACATGTACACAAATATGAGGAAATTCGTCCTGGGACATAATACAACATTCTTAGGAACGTATACAACAGAATAATTCGATAAGCAAACATTTTGAATAAACTAAGGAATTGATAATCGAGCTTTGTTGCTCCAACACGTATTCTATGCAAAAGGACACAATGAAAATGTAACCGAAACCGGTATGAACAATTGTAATTCCTGGAATCGGTTGTTGTGTTGACCTCGCCAATTTCGTACTCGAACCTCAACGCACTTGAAACTTTCCCGTCCCACTCCTACGCTTCCACTTACGCGGCGTTGGTCTTTGTAAATAAGCAAAAACCTTTTAGTGGTTTACCGAGCAGGATTACTCTTCCGTCGATTTTCACTCAGTAACACGTAGGCTAAGAACCACTAGGCTAGCAAGTTATTATTTATGGAATTGTTACATATAAAAAAAATCTCTGGCTTTGAAAGTAACATTTATTGGTTAAGTACTTTTAGGGCAATAGTAAATAACCGGCCAAGTACGAGAGGGTCTCGCGCGCGAATGGTTCCAAAGTTACAATATTGATACATAAGCCGTATAATTTTTTTAGGATAAAAAGTATCTCATGTACAGTCAGAGGACTCCGAGTATCTCTATACCAAATTTCAGCTAAATATATCTGCGGTTTGGGCGTCAAGTGGTAACAGACATATTTCGTATTTATAATATTAGTATGGAAAATTTTAAGGAGTGTCTTAACAATTTTTATTAGCAAGAGAGATAAAATACATAACCAGTAATTGATCGGCAATGGAAAGCTGTGAGTCAGTGAGGCCGGGCCGTTAGTCGCCCGCGACAACCCACCAGTCACCACTCACTAGTCACTAGTCACTACCTAGTATTAGTACATACTACCTAGCCGTCGACCTAATACTGATCTAGGCTTTAACCGCTTAGACATACAAACTGGGCTAATGCAGTTTAGTTCCCGAGACAACAGAAACAGACTTTAAATAGTGAACTGAAAATCAAGAAAGACTTAGGTTAATGTAAAAAGGACTCCTAAGTCTTACAAATACTTTTTAGAAACCGCATCAAAAGCATAATTAGCACCATTGTATCTTCAGACTCAAAGCAACATGGATACAGAATTTATAAGTGTATTAAATATCGCTAAACACGTACTTTGTGCGCTCAACTGATATTAATATTGCAAGTCGAACATTTCATGGAAATTCTCACGTCGACGCTGTACAAACTCGCCTTGCGTATCAATTATAGTTTAATATTGAGCTAACATGAAGTAAGCTGAAATAATAATAAAGATCACTTCGCCTTACCAAAACGTTCTTGTACTAAATAGAACATAATTAATGTTTGGTTGTGTTTTCTACTCCTTTATACATTTAAATTAAACATTACCCGCTGTTTTGTAAGTAAATTCCTATATCCAAGACATCAAAGGTGCCTAAATATGGATTCCCTTCTGCGTAGCAACACTTGGGGATTCTAAATCGCTTCAAAACCTACTGTCAGGACCGCTCGCTGTGGCACCGACGCCGCAGCTCTTAGCGCTGAATGTAGACCTTAATATTTTTAACGAGTACGACCACCAATAACGTTCCCCATACAGTCCACCGATATACCCGATTTAGTCAACTATAAACTTGATGGTGAAAAAAATGTGTCCTAACATTGTCTTGGTCACCTTAAAGAGTAAGGTTCTGACCTGATTTTCTGAAAAATGAAAAAAAAATGCCAAAAAGTGACTCACGTTCGATGCGCAGCTGCATGGTGGACTCGACCTTCTTGACCTCGTTCTCGAAGGCGCAGGTGTAGACGCCGCGGTCGGCGGGCAGCAGGTCGTCCCCGGCGGGGCGCGCGCGGCCGCGGAACCGCAGCGTGCTGTGCACGTCGAATACGGCGTTGCGGCTCTCGTTCACCGCCGTCTGCACCTCGTACAAGTTCGCGTCCGGCCGAATCTCCGAGTTGTCCTTGAACCACCGCACGCTCGGCAGCGGCTTGCCCAGCGCCACGCACGACACGGAGTAGTCGCGCACGCCCGCGTTCTTTATCACGTGCGGCTGCAGCTTCGACTGGAAGCGCGGCGGCTGGTACACCTCCAGGTTAACGGTCGCCAGCTCCCCGTGGCCGAGCTCGTTCGTCGCCTGGCAATGGTACGCGCCCTCGCTGCCGAGGTGCGCGCTCGGGATGGTGTACTTGCTGCCGGTGGCCAGCACGTTCGGCTTGGTGTCGGCGGAGTCGATGTCGCGGAACCAGCGGTACTGCGGTGCCGGCCAGCCGGGCGGCTTGGCGCTGCAGGTCATGGTGACGACGGCACCCTCCTGCGCGACGGGGCGGTCGGGCGCGATGTGCGCGCGACCCGGCTTGTGCCGCACCAGCACGGCCACGGAAGCGCTGCTAGCGCGCTCGGCGCGGACGCCGCCGCTAGTGGTGATCACGTTGACGGCGCGGCATACGTACGTGCCGGCCGTGTCCGCCTCGACGTTGCTCAGGACCAGGGTGTTGTTCTTCCGGCGAAAGTCAGCCTGCCCCTCCTTTGTCCAATCGACGGAGATAGGCTCGGGGTTGGCGGAGACGTCGCAGCGGATCGTGACGGTGCCGCCTTCCTCGGCCTCGTAGGTCTTGGAGTCGACGGTGACGGTGGGCGGGAACATGACGTCCAGGTAGATCTCCTTCTCGCTGGAACGGCCGAGGCCGTTGTCGGCGCTGCAGGTGTACTCGCCGGAGTCCTGCACGGTCGCTCCCTGGATGGTGTGCACGAACGAGTTGGAGATGTATTTGCCGTTCCGTGTCCACTTGACGGAGTTGACCTTGGGCTTGGCGTCGACCTTACACTCCATGGTCGCGGTGCCGT
Organism: Cyclargus thomasi; assembly: GCA_026546445.1. NCBI lineage: Eukaryota > Metazoa > Arthropoda > Insecta > Lepidoptera > Lycaenidae > Cyclargus > Cyclargus thomasi. Next base: position 4,900 of record JAOTAV010083140.1, on the reverse strand, counting down.
CGATTTCCACTCGCAGGGGATTCTCGGGCCCGATTTCGATCCGGGGGAAGTCTGCAACAGAACGGAAACACGATTTTTAATGTATTTTCATACGAAGGTGTCAAAGTGAGGAGCGCGGCGCATTAGATATGTAAAGACGGCACATCATTTATAAATGAAATTCGGACGTACTTCTAACACATATAAAAAACTTTTCGTACGAAAAGGTTCGCCTTTAATTTTTTATTATCTTCAGACGAGAGCGCGCGACATTTAATAAAAACATTCCTCGAAGCTCCGAGTGTATGAGATTCCAATAACTGAAGTCGAAAGAGAAATCAGTGGAACACCTCTGGCGGGTCCGGTAGGTGGAAAAACAAAACAAAAACGACGTGATGTAGACTACGCCTTTTTGTACGTAGAGCGAAAACCCAACATACGGTTATTTGTTTAGTATTTGAATAATGAACACGTTCAAAAGTCTGATATTGTTGGTTTATATTATTCTGGTTCCACGTACTCGTTCGTTACCAAGTTTTTGAGCGTGTCTACATAAACATCATTACCGTCCACGTATTCATTCATTGTTCCTTGCCATCAGGTTTGCGGTGAAGTTTGCCATATAACATTTTTTTTAGAAAATGCTATATTTTCTTAGTACTTGTTGCTTTTAATTTGACTAAACACGTAAGAAACATGAGACTCTGCTCAACGTTCTCTCGGGGATCGAACCTGGCAGGTATTACATCACTACGCTCTTACATACAAGGTCATATTTTTCCACAACGAGCACTCAAAATGTCCCTTTGTACCGCTGATTATCTTAATGAGTTCGACTTCGAATTTCGCATCACGGCTGCACGTATGCAATAAAGTAACATTTTTATATTAATTAACAAAATTAAAGCGACGTACCTTCGACATTTACATTTTTAATTAACTCGATGCGATAACGAATATTTTGCATTAATAAGCGCGTATTTACCGATATTGCAAGATTTTAAATCATTCGCATTCATTTAAAAAATTAAACAATGTGCAATATCTTTAAAATAAAAGTGCAGCTGTACGTAAATGAATGTTGTTGTAACTTGAAAAGTCTGAAATATAGAGACTATCTCTACACGGAAACGCAGAATGTACATAATACAAAAGATGCAGTTGTTCGTACGTCGGCCAGCTAGGAATATTTCTGGATACGTTTAGAGACGCGAATACCATTAGCGGCATATAGGAAACGGATGTGCGGTGTTCTAAATTCGAACACCGCCAGCCGAATGTTCATACCGTCCGACTGAAGTTTACATTACATTTTTCATTTAGGTCAATCCAAATTATTACTGCACATCTGGAAGCGATCCCTCGCGGACGAGTGCGCGCTGCGCCGCGATTGATAAATATTTGAACAACAAAAACATTCGCTCGAGGAAAAGTTTATTTCGAGTCTAAGTGGGTTGATCTAAGGCAGACTCCGTGAACTTTTATCCGGATATCTAGAATAATATCAATCGAATGAAATACGAAAGGCAGCAAACTGTTTCCATTTGTACATACGATACGATACGATACACGCGCTTCTTATCTAACAAATTAAATATTTTCATTTTCCACCTCCATTAACAATCGATGAAAAGGTTGAGACCTAAAAAACGTGATGTTTTCTACACAACCGGGCATCATTAGGGGTTTTTCTTTTTATTTGGGATGCCCTTTTAAACATCTAACGACTCGCGAGACCCTCAGATTTCGTTATCTCGTGGTCGTCGACTCTGAATAAATCTTTCATAGCGCTAATGAACATACATTTCTCATTCATCAGCAGAGAATTTTATACAAGTTCGTATGTAAATAATATTGTATCTGTAGATGTAATTAATTAGTTCTGTTTAGCGCTAGCGGCGCGCGTAACCCACAAATTCTCTGACACGTAAAAAGTTGGCGGTGAAATTACATAAGTGTAAAATCGAGATGAGTATTACACGGACTCCCCCGATATCCGACTTCGCTGGAAACGTTCCACATAAAGAGATATAAAATATTAAAGCGACTTTTACTTCCTCCGCGCGCTGGCAAGTCGGCCGTATTTGTTTTCGCCGGTTACACATAACGTCCTATTTCTCATGCTCATTCATCGCGCTAGGCATTTTGATCTCACTTTGTGTGATATAATTGATCTCTGTGCCCCCGAATTGAGTGGCGGGGGTTCGCGACGTGTCACGTGACACACCAGCTCACTGGAACGTATAAAATGTTTAGCGGTTAACGTTACGTTTAAATGAAATTACTCGCTGTGCCAATATTAAATTACTCATTTTGTGTCAATATTCTCGCAACTCGTAGGCAAGGTTAAATTAAATTTATATCAATTATTCGTTTCGCTTTCGACAGTCTACTAATAAACTTACTTAATAACTTTATGGTATACCATATATGCTTTACATGGATGTTTTATTCTGTCTTTATTATATAATAATTAAATAACAAATACTAGCTTTTGCCTGGGGCTCGGTTCGCTTGGAATTTTGAAAATTGCATAAAATGCGAATATATTTGAAAACCTCCTTTGGTATGCATAATATGCTTCTCCAAGACCAAAAGTAATCTGTCCATACTTTCAACTAAGAGTATGCCAAATATCAAGTGAATTGCTTGTCTTGTTTAGGCGTGAAGAAATAATAAACAGACAAATTTTAAACATACATACTTTTTGAATTATAAGTTTTTTTCTAATGAAAGACTTTATTTAATAAACACAAAAATTAAACTATTACAAATGAATTAACAATATTATTATAAGGTTGGTAAGGATAATATATAATTTACAACTTTGATTTAGATAAACTGGCAATCTAGTCTAAGATATCTAAAAGTTGAAACTGACCGGTAGACCGACGGAGTATGGAGCTGAACACAACCGGATATAAGATGCGTCCGTTGTCAATAAACGTGAATCTACGAAACGTGGACCACATTCAGGGGCCATAACTGTCAGGAAATTGATTCATAGGCAAATGCTGACCTTATGCTATTTGGTCGCGTTACATGACACCATCAAACCCAGCCGACAGATCACAGCTAACTTAGACTTGACATAGCACATCCAAAAAACAGAGTCCGCTATTTGCTATAAAAACCGACTAAATGTAAACTAGACTTGTGTTCCGTACTAGTACTATTATAGAGCTAAAAATTGGGAAAACGTCTTATTAAAAGTTGACTAGCGTGGTCACGGCATAGCATCGATAGCGCGATGTAGTATCAATATATAAGTTATAAGATAGAGTAAGTGGTACGCAGTCACAATAGATCCTTGAGGGTCGCAGTGACGCAAGGGCCACTGGGTCCTTCCTTCGGTTTGAAAAAAAATCCATAAGACGAAACCGTCAAAGAAACACCTTTATTGTATGATAGCCTCTTTTAAACATTTAATTTATTTTTAGTATTTATTGTTATAGCGGCAACAGAAATACATATTCTATGAAAATTTCAACTCTCTAGCTATTGCCGTTCTTGAGATACAGCCTCGGGACCAACGGCAGACAGACAGACGGATAGACATCGAAGTCTTATAGTAATAGGGTCCCGTTTTTACCCTTTGGGTACGGAACCTTAAAAACTGACGGTAACATCGCCAACGGATCTTTTGGTCTACTTCTGGTCCAATTCATAATGTCGAAAGTTATATCGTCCGTGACCGCACAGACTAATAGAGAGATATTAGATGACATATGGATGAATAGAAAGGAAATTAAAACGAAAGTTTATTATGTTTGAAAACAGATAAGTAAATATAAACCTTTTTTTAAAATTTATTGACTTTGTTGAGTCCGGACGTGTATTTTATAAAAAATTGTAAAATCTAAAAAAAATATAATGCAAACAGTGCATTTTCAAGTGTGTTTCATTAAAATTAAACATAAATTTCCAATAACACACAGTTTCAAAATAACTTGCGTTTTGAATGTAGATGCGAAATTTAAGCATACGTTTTGAGTGTAAATTGTTGTCTAACATTTTATGCCGGCAAACGTGATTTCCATGCCATAGACATTTGATTTCCTTTCGCGCCAACCGACATAATCTAATACTCATACATTTTGCTACAAAACTATAAAGATTATACGAATAACGAATCTCAACTATTCAGGTTAGCTTTTTATTATATATTTACTTAATGTCATGCGCAGTTTTAGAATCACTGAAAATGTATCGTAATCATACGCCGATTACGATACATTTATGTACAAGATGACGCGGAATTCCAAAACCGCCGAAAAATATCGAATATGCTGATAAGCCCCCTTTGGGATCGATTGTTTTCCCAAGACCAAGACTAGTATTTGTCACTCACCTAAGTCTTTTGAACTAAGTCTATGCCAAAAATCAAGTCCATTGGTTGCTTCGATCGGGCGTAAAGGAAGAACAAACAAACACACACTTTCTAATATACAATATTAGTATGGAAATGTGATACATAATACACGTCAATTGATCTACCACTCTGGATAATCGAGTCTTCAGCCCCTACTGCATTAACATCTACTGAGCTAAGCATACAAAACGAGCTTACACCTGACAGGCTTAAGAGCTTCTGTGTAGCTTCCTCGTAGTAGTATCATTAATCATAACCCGATCAACCACCGCATAGCCACAATAGATAACGAATCAGTAGGCCGACTTCAAATAAACTGAAAAACGGCGCGGGTAGTGAGCGGGTACGGCTGTAACCGTACGTTGAATGGCAGAACTACTGAGAGGCGCGCGCCGCCCGATATACTACCCTATAATTTTTCGAAACCTATAAAATTATTCAAAAACGCTTCAAAGTCGGGTTGCTGGTTCCTTTTTTAACCGACTTCCAAAAACGAGGAGGTTAATATGTTCGGCTGTGGATATTTTTTTTTTTTTTATTTTTTTTTTT
>JAOTAV010083129.1:0-12256 GCA_026546445.1 Cyclargus thomasi | reverse complement strand
ATATGTGCCGAGACCCCCCCTCTCTCCAACGTAAGATGAGATGAGATTTGACTCGACACCCTCCCCCTCTTAAACACCTCACGTAATTTATGGACGCCCCCTTATAGTTTGCACACTTTAATATAACTATACACTTATTATCTCGATCGCGGCTATCGGTCGCGTCCGTAAGTCATGTCCGATCAGAATGTTTTTCGCTTAATTGTTCATATTATTGCTTTAGGCCGCTTATTGTTAAATAGGTACGAACATAAGCTATACAGCCATTGGCGTATTTAGACCCATTTTTCGGGGGGGTGTCCTGAGCCCCTTTTCACATAAGATTGGTAACTAGTATCTACACTGTCCTGTGTGTGCTTTGGCCAGGAACAAAAAAAAAATTAGAAACTTCATGACACCAGCAACTCCGTTACGCTAAAACTCGTTTATCGTGCGGAAACTATACATTTTTCAGGCATAAAAAGTATTTAGCAAATCATTCTGGGGTGGGCACGTATATTTTCAATTTGTTTTTTTTTTTTTCAAGTAGAAAAGTTGTACCCATACAAAAAGTTGTTCGTTTACACGGGTAGAATCATCAACTTAAGGGAGAAAAACGATGTAAAATTCACGCCGTATAAGTATGTTTCTCATTTAGGATGCCATTAAATATTTTAAAAGGAAATTATTTTCCATTACCGGTAAAACACTCTGGACAATTTTTTATCGTTAGTGTTCCACATTCATTAAGAACAGTTTAGCGCCGCGGGTTCCTAAACTTTTATAAAAAGTGTAACAAAAGGAAGAGATATTTTAGGGTGTCTATGTGACGTGTCGCATATTTAGAGTGTGAGAGTAGCAGTGCTGAAAGAGCAACTCTTTTTAACTAGGTATACATAGTGGGTATTTGCAAAATTGTAACTCAGGGATACTCATCGAGTATACGTAGAAGTCAAAATAAACTCACGGCGTTACACTTTTTTAGAATCTATTTATATGACGTATACATACTTGCTTAGTTTTGGGTCATCCTGTAAATAAAATAGAAATGCAGGGTGTAACAAAAGTAACTGATAGCGTTTAGGAGTAAATTCTGTGTAACTTATAGATAAAGATTTTTTTGTGAAAGTAGCAGTGTGTGGAGAAAACAAAAAACTTGTTTTGGATAAACTTATGTCACTGGGGTTCTTGCTCTTTCAAGTAACAAAAAGAAATTCCCAGTGAACTCTATGTAAGGGACCATCCATAAAGTACTTTACACGTAAAGGGGGAGTGGTAGACGAAGTGTGACATGGTGTGACAGGGGATAGGAGTAGTCTTGTGACATTACAATTTTTTAAAAAAATATATTAAAATTCAAAATTTAAAATATTGAGTTCAAAGACTTTTAGATGTAAAATTGCAAATTTGTGACATCACAATAGGGTCTCAGAAATGTGAAAACTACCTGTGCCTTGGGTCGGGTTTAAAAATCGTAAAATTAATTATGGATTGTCTCTAATGTCTGGTTTACACGTATTAAGAAGATACGTAGTTAACTAAATTTTAACTTAATTTTATGTGAATATGTTTACATGAAGTTGATAACTTCATGTAAACATAAAATTTAGAAGCATCTGGCAAGGTAAGATACTTAAAAATTAGTTACCTACTTATCTACTTGCCAGACATATTTTTACTTCCTTATACACTCTGTATACAGATTGGTATACTTAAAATTATTAATAAGGTCTTAAAATTACATATAGTAGTTATAAACTATAACAACCTATTCCGTGCAAGCAACTTTGGGTATCTTTGGTTTGGACTTTGGAATGTATAATGAAATATTAATAGGAAATGTTACGACAACGAGCAAGGCCTAAAGCGGCAAGGAAAGGCTTCCACTGGAAAATTAAAATAACTCGTGCGTCCCGATTTTAATAGGATTCCTTTTAACATTTTATACAATAGATACCAGTATGCCACCCAGTAACGCCCAAAGTAGTTTATGTGGAAACCGTACGTTTTCCGGGATAAGAAGTATCCTATATTCATTCCCGGGATCTCTATGGCATATTTCAACGAAATCAGCGGATTAGGCATGGAAGGGACACACAGACGTACTATCGCTAAGTTTATTTAACATTATCTATGGACGTTATACACCACATCAGTGTAGTCCCGTGGTTTTTACCCGAGGGACTTGTGATACGGGTACCAGACAACGGAAATATATTTAATACTTTTATAATATACAGCTATTTAAGATTTTTATTATATGATACACATATAATACTCATCCAAGACGCAGTAACATTGAAAAACTCTTTGTTTCGTCGGCGGGTATAGAACCCCCGGCTGAAGCTATTCAACGTACTTACCAACTGAGCTACAGAAGTCGTCAAAACAAATAAATTATAATTAGCAATTAGTGGAATAAGTGGCTTGCTAACTTTTAAGAGCTGGCGGATTTTTGCGTAAATGTACGCTTAAGGACCCAAAAAATTATTTAAAATTAGAATAATGCGGATTTGATGTAAAGCTAGATAGATAACCTATATAATGAACTCGATAAATCACAAGATATATTCAAATATCATGGGAAAAAATGAGTATTTATTCGATGGTTGTAAAATGTTAGTTATTCGCTTCTTCCACTTATGTCTCCAATTATTCGACAGCTTACAATCACAACTGTTTGATCGCATTACGGGATTTAAAATTTTATGGTGACTTACCTGAACCTCAAACAGGGCAGGTGTTTAGTTACACCTTAATATTCATATTAACTACTGTATCATACGTATTCTGTGTACCCGGTCGGTTTTACCGTACTCTGAAAGTTAAACTAAATTTCCATTGATTGTAGTTAATAGAGAAAACAAAATGGCTCATTAACTCCGTAACGTATTACAATCTAACTTAATCCGGACTTAGTTAACGTCAATTAATTACTGACTAATCTCAGACTTACCAGACTCGAACTCGCTCGACAACCCGACCCGACTAATTTTAACTGTAGCTCTACCATGAGTTTGAAGCAATATTTGTCGACACTCGATAGAGACGTCAGTTTTTAGTAAGGGGACTTTAGTTCCGCTAGTGACCGCTAGGGGCGCTGTAAAATTTCGAACTACTAAAAATTTACGTAGTCACAGTCACGATCGAGTATCGACAATCACTGTCGCTTCAAACTCATGGTAAAGCCACTGAGCTTTGTTTTCTACTTCTACACCTTAGAAGTTCAACTATTGTAATCAGAGATCTAACTAATCTGTGTTAAGTTAGAAGTTCCAACTAAGTCGTAAAGTAGGTTTCTTTATTGGCGTGCTATTAGCCGGCCTGAGAATAATTAAGCCTCCAAACAGACAAGTTATCGCGATTTTGCGACATTAAGTATGTGTTTCCGGTACATTTTGTACACATTACTGAGATAATAAAGCCGCAATACAAAATGAACTGAAAACTTATATCGCAATAACGCTTGCGAAAATAACGCGCCTGTGTGGCGGAGGCTTTAATTAATTTATATCATCGCGCATTAAGAAGTTTTTCATACAAACTTTCAACCCCTATTACACCCTCTGGAAGTAAATTTTCATAAAAAGGTTAAACATGTATTTATTTATTTTGAATCAGCAGCTCACAAATAAAATGTAGGTCTCTAATATAAGAAATGATGAACCTGCGTAGAAAAATTTATAGAAACTTTAACCCCATTTCCACTTAACACATATTTATTTATTTTAAATCAGTAGCGCAGAAATAAATTTTCATGTCTTCAACTGAACAAATGACGAACTGTCACACAAACTTTTAATCCCAATTTCACCCCCTTAGGGGTGTCTACCCAACAAAAGAATCCCACTCACCAAATTTCATGGCTGCAGCTTTAACAGTTTTTGCTCGGCGAATATGAATTGGTCAGCCATTTCACAATTTCCAATTTCAAGCAAAAAACGAACTCTTTTAAATTGTTAGTTACCCACTTGATTTCGTTTATATCTACTTTTTTAATTAAGTAGTTAAAACTGAATAAAAGTTTTGACACTCTAAAGGTCAAAAACCATTATTGTTCTGGTTCATGTGAGCCATGAGCAATGAGCATAGATTTACCGCATGTCCAAAAAAAATACTTGTATGGCTCATCTTTCAGGCTATGAACCAACTTCTCTGATAGTAAATGTAAGATTTTTGTAGTAATCGTTAGAAACAGCCGCGAGAATACTCTTTGCCTATAGACTGTGCACAATAATATGACGCGGAAATTTTATACAAAATTTGTCAGTTTGTAATATGTAGTGTGCCAATTTACGTCGAATTGACTGTAATGTGTACCTTCATGCAACACGTTAAACAAAGCAAGCCAAATATTACGGTATACAACAATTGTTAATAACTTTATGTGTGTCTAGAAGTGTCCTACGGGAGACAGTTTTGTTAAGTCATCAAAACTGACTTGGTATTCTTGTGAGCTGTGTCCAATTAGTCTAGATAAATACAGTCTAGAATCTAGATGTCTACAGTACTCGAGATGGATGTGTATATTTATTGCATAACCACGAAACGTGTGTACGCTATAGTGTAATTAGGAAATAGGAAACATTATGTAACCAAACTGGGCAGATTAGTCGCTGTAAGTACAGGTGTATTGTCTCTATATCAATGGACCCAGACCGGCCCCAGTAGGTCTTTTCATTTATTTCATGATTTTTCTTAAGCCACTATTGTGATTTTGCTCAAGATTGGCGGTACGGTTCATTAACCCCCTGTCAAATTTCTATACAAGCCGAGATCGTCAACAATAAAGTGACAACACTTTGTTTACAATCGCGTTTTGTATGAAAATGACAATTTTTTCGAAAGAGGGTTAATGAACCATACCGCCAATCTTAAGCGAATGCATAATTGTTAAGTAGCAACATATTTCGTAAGTGTCGGTGACTTTATTTCTGCCGCCTATAAAATTTGCTGATTTCTTAGTAGGCTAGGACATTACCGCCTATAGGCCGTACAAAGGCGATTTGTAAATCTAGACCTGGATGTTACAATGTTTGACTAATACAGGATGCGCATTGCGTTTGCTCATAAACAGCTGTTAAATCTATCTTTATTTAATAACGCTGTAATTCAATCAGTTTTTTGATAAAATTGATAACAACAAACTTACAAGCCTTTAAAGTAGACAGTTAGAAAAAGAGATCCGACATTGACTGTGACGTCAAAGTCTATAAGCTACATACAAAGTGCATACTAAATTACGTTTTGAGAGAAAAAGATGGGTAGGAAACTGAAATCGCTAATATCTTACTCATTTCTCAACAGAAGTAAGCGATTTTTTGTCGTTCTATGTATATTTTAGCCCACTATCATAATAATTTGGTTTCAATGAATTTAGTTTTATTCACATATTCCCCAAGACCATGCGGGAAAAATAAGGAATGTCACGTTTTTTTTTGTGAAACTAACTTTTTATAGCCATCTGTTAGCTTTTTAGCGTATCATACTATTATAAAAATCAGAATTGGGTATAATCGTCGCTGTCAACTGTTATAGTTCTTATTTATATTTGTTTGTCCCTGTCTGTATATAGACGGTTAAACTATATAAAGCTGTTTTTCTATTTGCTGCACTTTTTAAACATTCCTTTCTTCCCACGTGGTGTTCTTGTGGCAGCAACTGCAAATCTAAGAAACATTCTGTCTGCTTACCGTAGCAGATGTAATGTTGACCAGGTTTTACACGTCACCGCTCATCAGAGAATTACTTTTAAGTTAAGCAAATTAAGATTTTTAGTAACGTCACCGCTCATTAGAGAATTATTTACATTTAAGTTTAGCAAATTAAGATTTTTTTTTAGCAATATTCCGCAAAATAAACTTCAACCTGTAAGTAAATATGCGGGTTGAGAACGTCGACGCGAGTTTTGCCCCAAACAGGGGCATCCTCAGGACGTGGACTCTACGGCCGTTAACGGACATTGTTCGTCAAGGGTTTTCAACCCGTATTTTTACAGATTACTACTTACAGGTTGAGGTTTATTTCGCGGAATATTGCTGAAAATCTTAATTTGTTAAACTTAAAGCTACGGATTTCCGCAAAGTAACGCCTGATTCTATTAACAAATTAATTACTTATATTTGTTTTTTGCTAGAGCTTTGTTATGTTGGGTGTACAATTTTAAAGATCTCTGATAGATGATAGTAAAATTAACAACAACACCAGATTTACTAGACAGTAATAATGTATTGTATCAATATTTAAATATACACTCTATCTTCTACTAGCTTTTTTTGGTAGGAGGTTCTATCAAAAACCGTTAAATAATTTTGGCGTGGAAGGTGCGTGGAAGTCGGCGTGGAAATAAACCTTTGTTAATTTTGTATGATAACTTAAAACCTTATACATAAGTTTTTAGTTATCATGGGCACCTCCTTACTTTCGGAACATAGATGCATATAATGTACCAATTCCTCGTAATCATATTGTGATAATAGCCGCTGAGCGCGAGGCAGACATACTGAGAAGGCAAGTAATTTGATTCGTCAATTACCTGACTAGTAATATAACACTCCTGCCGTCCTCAAGCTAAAATGCCGCTATGTACAAAAAGTACTTTTTGAGTTATGAGCAAAAACCGCCGCAGTTTTTCTAAGGGCTTGGTACTTCATAACGGAAATATTAATTTTAATAACTCGATGACTACAAAAGTTACAAAAATTTTGCTAATACACGTCGATAGAGCTTTTTTCTTCTGATTATGATGGCATCAAAATGTCAAAAACGACCAGATGTTGGTTAACGGCATTTAAGCTTGAGGAAGGCAGAGCAGTAAGTATTGTCTCACTGTCCTACTAAAATGGATGGACAATATCTGAAATTACGAGTACACCTACCCCTCGCAATCGTGTCAGGGGATTCCTGAAAATAAGATTGTATCTATGGAACTAAAGTAAGGCTGGTTTTTTGACCGGAGCTGTGGCGTACTTAGATAGGACGAACGATATCGTAAAACACGCGTCGGTTGGCTCCTGTTTCAGAACTTTTAAATTGGATGTATAATGCCTTTATTTTAGTGCTTTTAGTTATAATATAATTCGGGGCACCTAATATGCGTTCGCTTAAGATTGACGGTAGGCTGCATTAGCCCTCTGTTTTTCTATACAAACCGATATTGTCTACAACGAAGTGACAAAACAACACTTTGTTGACAGTCGCGTTTTGCACGAAAATGACCATTCTTTGACGGAGGGCTAATGAAGCATACCGTCAATCTTGAGCGAATGCATATTAGGTGCCCCGAATTATATTATAACTAAAAGCACTAAAATGAAAGGCATTTTGCATCCAATTTTAAAGTTTTGAAACAGGAGCCAGCCGACGCGTGATTAACAGGATAGTACTTCAGAGAGAGTAGGTAGTTCGAAAAAGAAGCGTTGACAGTTCATTTTTTTTTACAAGGTTAGTACCATGATTTTGGCCGTACTAAAGTTATTAAGCTTAGCACTGCTGGGTGCTGGTTTCATGGCAAACTATACCGTGAACTCACACATCCATTTGTATTGTTATGTTATTATAATATCTGCTTAATACCACTTGTGCAACCTATAGACACCTGCTTAAAACTCATGCAACCGTTGGCCGCCGTTCGAAATTCGTCGAGAACCTATCATTATGTCAACACATACGTAAACAAGACGCGGAGCCATAAACAAGTGGTAAGTAGAAGCTGAAATCTGTGTCAGTAGCCGACCGCGCTTGGCCCTGCTCCAACCGTATCAAACGCATCGAAGACTTTAAATTACGGCAGATATTGACAGGGATTAGTCGGAACTTGTTTTAAACCTCCAATACACTCCATCTAATTCGACTTCACATTGGAGATTTCAATTACACTTTTAATGCTTTTGGCGAGGGACGAGGAATAAAATGATTTATATGTAAGTTTAGAGGGTGAAACCAAACAAGAGATCCCATGTAAAGAATAAATTTTGAATTTGGAACACCCAAGCGTTTTAAGGCGTATCCAACAGCCTTGACCATAATTCGGAGTTTCGAAAAACAAGAAATAAGAATTCCTCCTTAGGGATTATAGTGTTACTTATATGTATTGTATAAAAACAATCGTTCATCTTAACGATATTGCATAAACTACGGAACAAGTCGACTAGTTTCGCAGTTTATGCAAATTTTTTGCAAAAATCGACGTCCGCGGTACATTTGTTTCTGATAAACAGAATAAGCTCAGGATAAAATTCTTCGCTTGAAATGAAAGAATGGAAATCATTTTATAATACATACTAACTGTTGCCCGCAACTCCGTCCGCGTTAAAATTTTCCTGATTTTTTTTGCTATAAACCTCATGGCAGCCCGAGAACGAAAGAAGGAAAACTTTTTTTTATATAATAGATTTTTTAGGTAATGTGCTTAACGTTACAAAATACTTATTAGAGGTTAAACTTACCCCGCTGGTCCATGTACAAGCCTTAAAGGCGCTTGCCCATTAAAAATTACTCATTCAGCGCTGCTACTTTCAGTAAAGTCTAGGGATACTCTACCTTAAGGATGGTGAAATTTTTATTGAAATTAGGAATTTTGAGGATTCGAAAAGCGTCATGGTACATTCAATATAGTAAGTAATAAATGTATTCTACTACTAAATTGGTCCTTCGAGATTTAACTACAGATTAATAAAATTAATAACTCTATACAGGGTGCAACATTAGCAACCGATAAAACTTTGGAGATCGTATGTGGCCCCGATATTGAGTTCATTGTGAAAGTTGCTACTTTCACAATGAACTGCTGAAAGCGAAAAAAAAATGTCATTTGTATAGAAAAACTTAGTCGCTAGGACGCTTCGCTTGGCCATACAAATCACAAAAAATTTAAACGGGAGAAGATAAGAATATACAAAACATCTTTAAAAATTTCCGTTGTCTCTAACGGCAAACAATTTCGAACTCAGCAGTTCACTATTTAAACAGCGAAAACACATAAACCACGGACCTGTAGTTAGCAAACATCAGCGCACACAGCAGCGAAACTGCGTCACTGCAAACTAAAACGAGGAGTAAGCAAATAGTCCCTTTGTGTAGTAAATTTTGTAATAATTAAAATGTAGATAGAGGTGAATATGATACACAAGTGTAACACAAGTAAGTAATAATACTTTAGGTTTTGTATCTGTCACTTATATAGGTTAACTGTAAAGGAAGCGGCGCTGAAAGTAAAAAAATTCTGGATAATTTATTTTCGGAATCCTTGGTTCACTAAAAATTCCTAATTTTTAAGGTCCGTAACAAATGTATTATTATGTTTTTGTTTAGATATTATTTTTATTATCGCACGGGTTTGTGTCCTGGTTTTAAATGAAATTGATCTGGTTTCTGCAATTTTCAACCTGGTTTTTAAGGTTGGCAACCCTAATATCTCTCTTTATAAAAATACATACTAATAATGTTTTGATCATAATATGGACTACAAAGTACTTCGATTACATTGTCTACTCTCTTTGTGTTTTCGCTCGACAATGGGGTCGCGTTATTCGGTCCAAAACAAAAACAACCATAAAATACTTCTAAATTGTTCTCTCGTTTGACTCGAAAAATATCAACTAAGTCATTGTTGTGATACTCACCCTAAAACTAATAGCTCCACTGGAATTCACGTCGAATGCTTTGAACACATAGTGCGCGTACAACGCCGAATCTGAAAATTTTAGACATATTATTGCATTGTTATAAGTCTACAGCGTTCGCACTCGAGAGGGTTCGAACCCCGGTGGAGGCGTGCACCTATGAGTCATTTCTCCGATCTCGAGTACATAATACGGATGGTCATTGCCGTGGGTGAGCCATGCTTCGCCACGAATGGGCTGGCTCGACCGGAGCCTCACAGAATACCGACGAGAAACGGCGTTTTGCTGTGTTTCATTCAGTAAGTGAGTTTACCGGTGGCCCTTCCCTAATCCCTATTCCCATTCCCTATTTCCTCATGAAGGCCGGCAACGCACTTGTGACTCTTCGGATGTCACGAGTGTCCACGGGCGTCGGCAGTTGTTTTCCATCAGGTAACCCGTCTGCTTACTTGCCCCCTTAATATAAAAAAAGTCTAATGCAGCCTGTACATAATCGCCGATGTTCGTCGTTCGTTATTCGGCACTATCCACTCACCGATCGAAGGCGAATATAAACAAATATTAGCGTACAGAGGCGAGTGTGCCTTCTACATAATCGTACATGCTTGTCATACTCCTATGGTCATAAAAGAATGTTTTACCATATCCTGATTATTTTCAGACATTTGACAGATTCTCCATACTTTATCAGTCAGATAAGTCGTGGATACAGGATAGCCTAATTTAAGTAAAATCATGCCCGGTTTCTGAGTGTTTTTAAGAAGAGTTTATCTTTACATCGGCGTTGTTGGTTGGTTAATTTCTTAAAGCTAGCCAATCAAAAGTGATAGTGAATAGACAAACTCTTGTTAAAAATACTCAGAAACTGGGCATACGACCTGTTTCATCACATCTTGATTAGTGTCGGATAGGCTATCCACAATTTTTTGACGGATGATGTATCTGTTAGAAAAGTTGTGAAAAGCCTATCCGGCACTTATTAGAAAGCAGTGAAACAAGCCATGATATAGTATCATAGAATAAGAACTTACTTCTTAAAAGATTGAAGGGAAGACGTAGAAGAAAGAGAAAGAAGACTAATACAAATACTTACTACCATGTGGAAAGAATTTCGCGTAAATGTCCTTGAACGACTCCTCGTGTACCACACCCTCGGGACATTCCTGAAAATAAAGCACATAATTATTATGCAATTAAAAAGTTTTCGCCTCGAAAAAGATGGCGAGACGATTTGGATGCCTACAAGCCAGGCTGGTCTGCGGTGGTGTTGGAGCGCGACACATGGAAGACCTTGGGGTAGGCCTTTTCGCAGTAGTGGGATGTTATAGAATCTTAAAAAAAATAATTAAGGTCTTTTTCTCAACCTTAATGAAACACAAACTTTCTCATGCACTATTTCCACTATATTCATCACCTAACGATGAATGACTTTGTCGAACCCGGTCGTGTATTTGTTATAACGTTAAATCGAAGTGAATATAGTGGAAATAGTGCATCGTATCATCGTAATAACGCCCCCCTGTAAATAGCGTGCGGCGCCCCATTTTCCCCTTACTCCGCTACTGCCTTTAGTTTGGGGCCCATTTTGCCGGCACTGACTAAGCTATTACGCCGCTGAGTCGTGATTTACTAATCAAATACTTTACGTGGAACCAACTTCAGCGCTCCACCGCCATATTGCATTTTAGATTTTCTAATCTAGGATTCTAGACTAATGGATGGCTTTCATAAGGTAGAATCAAGATAGAGCCCTAGTGTACAGCTGAAAGCTTTTTCACTTCAGCTGCTGGAAGTTTTTATCTTCGCTTATCTACTGTAAGTAGGGCTACCAGAAAAAAAGTCTGGAGAACAGGCCCGATTTCCATCGAAGCAGCGTGAAATTTATTTTTTTATCAGACCATTTTATTATTTTTGTTTTTACAACCTTAAATCTTTAGAATGTACTGTATTGTGTTTTCAATCCAAAACGTCCGAGATTTGGCATGTCCTGCCGCAATCCTGAGAAAAGGTAGAATAGCCTGAGATCCCAGGCTCTAACCTAACTATAAGGGTCCATCCATAAAGTACATCACGTAATTTCATGACCTTTAGACCCCTCCCCCCCTTGTCACAGGTGGTCACATTTCCGAGATCCCCTCCTCCTAATGTGACGTCATAAATTTGCAATTTTAGATTTTAAAATTGATAATAATTGATAGTCACACCATATCACACATTCGACTGTGTGGTTTTTTTAACCCATTTCCTCCCGTTAAAGTGTCACGTACTTTATAGATGGTCCCTAATCGTAAGCCTTATCGGCTAATATAACATTATTTTTTCTTTCTTCAAATAAATCCATCGTTAGTAGAAAATTAACACATTTTTTTGATAAAAATGAAAACAACGAAGTTACAAGCCTCTAAAGTGGTCAGAAAAAGAAATCCGATATTGATTGTAACGTCAAAGTCTATACTATAACTGCATACAAATTTCATACTAAATTATGTTTTGAGAGAAAGAGATGGGTAGAAAACTTAAGTCGCTAAAATGTTACTTTTTTATTTCTCAACATAATTCAGTGATTTTTTGGTAATTTATAAATCTATATATATAAAAGAAAGTCGTGTTAGTTACACCACTTATAACTCAAGAACGGCAGAACAGATTTGGCT
>JAOTAV010083118.1:0-12257 GCA_026546445.1 Cyclargus thomasi | reverse complement strand
ATGGGTAGAAAACTTATATCGCTAATATCTTAGTTATTTATCAACAGAATTCAGAGATTTTTTGTCATTCTGTATATATTTTAACCCACTATCGTAATAATTTGCATTCAATAAATTTTGTTTTACACGCATATTTCCTATTTACACCGATGTGGCGAAGTGGTAAACACTTATAGATAAAAATCGTACTCACAAGATACGCCTTGTCGCCTACTAAGTGTGCATTTATGCGGGTTATTAACAAAAATATAATCACTTTAAGTGCCATTCTGCTACATTATTACAGCCGTCTAATCCAGGCAGTGCCATAAATACTCCAACTTGTAGAACGTTCTAGAAACATTCCTAGGAGATTCTAGCAATAGACGTATCAACATGGCATTGTTGAGCTTCGAGGAAAACTGGTTACTGTATTCTGTTTTCAAGTAAAGTACAGTCAAGATATGCGTAGAAATTGTATAGTTTTTACGCGTTCCTCGACTGTACCTAAATTATTCAATTTAATATAGTGATACATTCATAATCAGTAAATTATACGTATTATGTTCTGAATATATAATATGCATAAAATAACAAAACAAGAAACCTTATAGCTAACTTTATAAAGAGTTTTTTTTACATATATGAAATGTTTTGTCGGCCGAGTACGTGTGTCGAGAAGATCAGAGTTAGTTTAACTTAAATTGTATATTCTCTCTTACGGGAATCTTACAATACTTTCCATTCTATCATAATAAAAATATTATAGCTTTGTCCTTCATTCGTGCCTTAACGATGCAACTAATCGACTTGTATTTTGGCCATACTTGTTGAAGGCATGGAAAGTAACATAGGTTACTTTTGGTCTTGGAAAAACATGATCTTCTCAAGTATTCGTATTTTTAGCGGATTTTTGAATTCCAAGTGAGCGAGGTCGCAGGCAAAGGCTAATAATTATTATACCAATAAAATGTATAGGAACTATAAGTAAACTATAAATTTTCGATTTTTGCGATATGACTCCTTAGTCCTTATATAATACTAGTTGTGCCCCGCGACGCTATCCGCAGCTTAGTCACGATTAAAAAGTACCTTATGTGTTAATCCAGGATACGAGCTAGCTCTACGGCAAATTTAAACGAAATCGGTCCAGCCGTTTAAGCGTGAAGAAGTAATAAACATACACACAAACTTTCGCATTTTTAATATTAGTAAGATAGGGTTATTTAAGTTCCGAGTCAATCGTTGTAGCTAATAAAATTCAAGAAAATAAAACACAACATTTAAAAAGTCACTCGTTTATCTATCGTATAGTTATATTCTCGAAAAATATTAAAATATTTTAAATATATTAAGTTAATCGTCATAATAAGTGTTGGTGGGGCGACGAGAGACGGTGAGGATGGATTTGTCTTGGGGACAAGTTGTCTGCTTGTAATCTGAAACAAATAACCAAAAATAAGTCAAAATCATAAAGCTTAGGAACCTTGAAATTATCTAGCAGTATCTGAGTTGATGAAAATTAATTAATCCTAGAATGGTATGAAACACTGACTTCGATATTATAAATATGCTGGACTGACGATAAGCCTAGCCATGGTAAGGCGATTTGATATGCGGTATTTTGGCGCTGATGGCAGTGACGAGCGGGAAAGAAACTAATGAGTTTTACATAACACACATTCTTTTATAGTTTACATACGAATTTCTACCTATTATTTAAACATAAGCTGTGTATAAACTATAATGTATAAAATAATACGAAATAACAAACAAAACAAATTTTATCGCGTGAAACATTTAAACACTTTATAAACAAAATAAAATTGAAACGATTAAGCAGCCATTTTTAAATTACGCCAGATTTAGTTATTTTTCTACTCGTTTCAGTCCAGCGTATATTAATACCGAACCGAACTAAACTAATAACATTTCCGCTCTTTTGGTTCTATGCTCGATGGGTTACGGTTAAGGTTTAAATTAACACTTTTGTAACGTTTACATATAGACTACCAACGGTTCTAAAACTAATTTGCAGAAACAGAAACACTCTCGATCATATCAGTTTTAAACAAAACACAGTATAAAACGCCCTTACACTTATTAGTAGCAAGCAGCAGTCAGTGACTTTACCATGAGTTTGAAGCAATAGTATTTGTCGATTCTCGATAGCGACTACGTAAATTTTTAGTATGGCAAAATTTTACTTCTTCTTCTGACTTCCCTCTTTCTCTACATATACCTGTCCCTCTCTACTCACTTCTGCGGCGGATGCAGTTGAAGTCGAACATGTCACAGAGATCACGGAAGCCTATGACGTCCCCGGCGTGGCTGACCCCACACACCGGGACGCGGTCGTGGTTACAGGTCTTCGCCATGCCACACCATTTAGTGCCCATCTGAAATCCGCATAATGGTGAAATAGCATGAAAGAATCCCTTTTGAAATCGCCGCATCGTACTTGTAGGTTCCGGTTTAAAGGTCTTTATTTATTTCCCATTAAGACATTTCGTCACTTGTATGAGAATAACATAAGTTTGAAATATTGAAAGTGCGGGTAATTTTAAAAATTTAAGAAGCGAACGTCGTTCATATACTTTGTGTCGGTGGTCCAAGTGCAAAGCGTAAAATTTAAATATATTTTTTTTCCCGGTTCAATAAATCTTTAAGTGTTGCTTCTTTTCCGGTAAACTCTTATTAGAGAACATAACCTCGGTCGCGTTATCCAGACACGTAGATATGAAAATGATGTTATATTTATAGGGTATCAATATTATATATTTATAGGTTACTTTTACTATTAAATGAACATAGCATTATGTTAGTTACGGATAGTGGGAAAGTCATGCTTCGGCACGAATGGGCTGGCTCGACCGGAGCCACGGCCTCACAGAAAACTGGCGTAATACAGCGTCGTGCTGTGTTTTGTACCACTACCCTATTCCCATTCTCTGTTCGGTTGTTGCTTTCCATCAGGTAACCCGTCTGCTCGCTTGATATCATTAAAAAAGACGTCTAGTAAGTTACTATCACTTAATTAGAATAAGAAATTATATTACTTTTTTACCTTCCGGCCCATACTTATGTCTTCGTTGTCCCGCTCTTTAGGAGGTCCGTGAGCCCAGGTCAACATACAGCATATTAGGATGATAGCTGAAAAGTAATAAAAATTTCCAATTTCATCAACTATTTTTAATTTAAGATTCACATTACACAGAAACATGAATAGCACATGTTGAAGTTGAATATGGCCGTGGGAAAACTCGGGTCGAATGGGTCGGCGCGAACGGAGTAAACTAGACGGATGTTCTACTTCTATTTCCCTACACCCTCAACTCCTTTACCCTTTTGAAATAATAATAATAATAATATTATATTTATGGACGCTTCACACCACGTCATTTTGGCCCTGTGTGTACCTGAAGGACTTTTTTATTATATGATACTCATACTTAATACACATCCACGACCCAGAAACTTTTGTGCCGTTGGCGGGATTCGAACCCGCAACCGCCTACCTCGCTACCATTAAGGTACCACTGCGCCACAGAGGTCGTCAAAGACTAAGCACTTGAAACTCTTCTGTTTGGTTTGATAACTGAATTATAACTTTATTTTATTTTTTACTTATTACAAACTAACTCTTGCCCGCGACTACCTCTGCGTGAAACTTCTCCTCTTAGCTTGTAGCCTATAGCCTTCCTCGATAAAAGGACTAACCAATACAAAAATAATTTTAAACCAACCAACCAACAACCAGTTCCTTTATGTTATATTTTATGTTATAAGTATGAATTACATAAAAATAAGACGGGGTTTTCCTTCCTGACGATATTACACGAGAACGCACGAACCGATTTCCTCGTTTTGAAGCAAAGAAAATTCAAGGAAATTCCAAGATAAAAGCAGAAAAAGGAAGTAACAAACTAACAAAGAAAAAGAAAAATTATAATGGCGCTTGAGTCCTGACAGTTACTCATTGTACTCTGCTCGACCTAAAAAGGTCGTAATAGCAATATTGCAAAGGAATTGCTCTATAATTCGTTTTTGTACATGTTGTAAAAAAAATCGATTAATTTTAATAAAATAGTTACTTCAAAATCAATTTAAATTGATTATGAAATCACTGTTTACAAGAAAAATTATAAAATGAATTGCTGTTAGCGATATTGAGAGGTGACCTTTTTACGGCGGCAGTTATTTCTCATATAGCCGGGGAGGTGAGAGTGCTATTTTCCTAGTTACTCGAGCGTCATTTAGACCTAGTACGTTTTGTAAATTAGGCAAAAATTTGAAAAAAAAATTGAATTTTTTATTTTTGCGGTGGGATAAAACGCTACAGCGATTTTAAGGCTAAAAAATGAAATTTCTTTTAAAAATAATTCTTTACATCCAACATTTATAGGACGATTTTAGACAGGATCAAAGTATTTATTTGAATGTGACATAAAATATCTGGGAAGCTTGGTTATGTGGGTTTACTCTGACTTGGTTATGACAATATGAGGCTTTGTTGTTTTATGTCATGCTTAACTTACACTTAAATCATCAGTGCTTTATATGAAAGTGTTCTTTGACCTATTTTATTACACCCCTATGTTAATCTGACGATGGCATTTCGGCACTTAAAAGTAGCGTTTTAAGAACCGAACTAACTAAGAAACCTGTTTTTTATATCGTGATAACTAGAGACATGTAGAAAGCCTACACACTTAATCTGACGTGTTCGTACTGTCACTAAGCGTGATAAACGATTTTGTTAAAGAAAATAATACTTCTCATGTTTGTTATCACGCAGACGGAGTCGCGGGAAACAGCTAGGTATGGGGTAAAAAATTTTTCTGCTTTGTTTTTGGTAAGTTCCTTCCAATTTTGAGATTCAAAACTTTTTAATAAAGATAACAGATTATAAAACTTTTTTTAATGATATTTAGAGGGCAAGCGAGCAGACGGGTTACCTAATGAAAAGCAACTGCCATCGCCCATGGACACACCTAACATCCAAGAGTCGCAAGTGCGTTGCTGGCCTTTTTTTTGAGGGAATAGGAATGGAAATATGGATTAGGGAAGTTAGGCCGCCGGTAAGTCTTGTAAGGTAAGTCGTGCCGAAGCCTGGCTCTCACGGCAATGAGCATCCGTATTATGTACTTACTTAAAAAAACTTAGGTACACGCCTCCACCCGGGTCGAACCTACACCCTCTCGAGAGCGAACTAAAGCTTTCACCCACTAGGCTACGGACGCTCATTTTTAATACAATATTTTATTTGTACCTAATACTAATAAAATATAATTTTAGTACCTGATACAGCGTTCAGAGACATATTCGGTGAGCCACCCTCGAAGCAGTGATCTATTCCAGTCCGGCACTATTGTTAAACTTTCTATTGTAGCGTTTGTTTGGAATTCTATAGAAGTCTATAGAAGTAGATGCTCACACAATGCTGTATTTACACGTTTGAAATCTGTAACATGACGGTGTTATGGTTTAGGTACATAAAATAACTTTACTAAGTATGTAACAAAAGTTATTATTATTAAGGTGTGTGTGTGTGCTTCTTATATTGAGTTCTGCGAGAGTAGCAGCGCTGAGATATTTTTTCTTATGTTTTGTATAAGGAGGTAAGCTGCTCGGCTACTTGCTCATAGAAATGACATTTTTTTTATTTCAGCGCTCCTACTTTCATCAGGAATTGTACATAAAAGATACTTTATTAAATAAATTCAATCAAAATAGGAGATAACTACAACCTCTTAAATTTTTCTTGTAAGTTGTAATGCGTGACTGTAGCGATGCAAACGCATGCTGCGTGATCATGCCGGTGACAATACAGTAAACGGAGCGAGGTTTGTAGTTTGTGAAGTTTTTCATTTAAACGCGTTTGTGTCGCGTTTGCATCGATACTAAATGGACACGCCATGTCATGTTATACTTGTATAATATTTATTCGATTCGAATGTACTAGGCTAGATAGAGCTGGCGCCAGTTCGTTATTGAAGACATAAGTTGAAAAAGTAGATAACTAACATTTTTAAATTATTACACACAAAAATCCAAAAGGACCCGAAAAATAACTTAAATTAAAAAATAGTCGGTTTGATTCATAGCTAGATAATATAATATGTAAGTTACTAGATTTGTCAAAAAATTAGTATAATCTCGAAGGTTGTAAAATGTTATTTATCCGCTTCTTCCACTTATGTCTTCAATTATATTCCGGTTGTATCGCTACAAATAGTCGCCTTGCGCTAGGATTTTATGAGGTACATATAAACTCAAGTAATATTATGTTGCTGCATAATCCAAACTAATATTTTAATTGCGAAAATGTGTCTGTCTATTACCTCTTCACTCTTAAACCGCAGAACCGATTTTGATGAAATTTGGTATGGAGATACTTTGAGTTCCTGGGAAGATACACAAGATACTTTATCCCGGAAAAACGTACGGTTCCGTCATGAATTTAGGCGCAGAGAAGTTGCGGGCGTTAGATAGTAACAGAAATAATCTATGAGTTTGTAGCATTAGTATATTATTTTGATACCATAGAACACAATTGTTCGTTAGCGACTACGTGAATTTTTAGTATGGTATATTTACAGCGCCTCTAGCGGTCACTCGCGGAACTAGAATAGGGATGACGACAGGGTCAAAAATTCGCTATTCTTTTAAATAAATGTGAGATACAATGGTTAAATAATAAAACTGATTAATCCCAAATTCATCTTAAAAACTTCTTTATACATTTTTTGTAATAAACCTTTAAAGTTGAGCAGCACTTCAATTTTTGTTAGTATTACAATTTTTTATATTTCTATACCATTCGATAAATTAGAAACTTAACAACAACTTTTGTTACGAAACCGCTATCATAAAAACAATATTTAACATAGTTATAGAACAGAGTCTTCCCGCGGTGCGTACAGACTACCTAGAGGTGACGTCATAACTAGGTATCGTTTTGTATGGAGCGTTTTAGGAAGGTTCATTTTATGTGATTTTTAAATTGCCATATCTTCGAGACAATTTAAGCTATCGCCGTCATTTCTTCACGAATATTTCTATTTTTTTGACGTCTTTTATAACTAATAATTATAAAACTCATTCAATTCAAAAATATCAAACTCAAAGCATACCTCATAAACATACCTCTAGCATATTCACAGTTGTACTCCTTTAGGTCACAAAGGTTAAGAAACCGACGAATCTCGTTGTTACTAGCTTTACCACATATCGGGGTGTTAGTGTGAACACATAGGGAGGCTTCCACGC
This sequence comes from Cyclargus thomasi, assembly GCA_026546445.1. Lineage (NCBI taxonomy): Eukaryota > Metazoa > Arthropoda > Insecta > Lepidoptera > Lycaenidae > Cyclargus > Cyclargus thomasi. Next base: position 5,006 of record JAOTAV010083118.1, on the reverse strand, counting down.
ACGGCTGAAATTATGTTATAATAATCTATACATCAAATAAAACTTTGTAAATTTTGTATTTTTACTACAAAATAATCAATTTCGCCTCTTTCCACTCATTCACCTCGTTCGGTTACCGTTCCGTTATCCGTTTTAAATGTGCGTTCACCATTAGGGTATATAGAATATACTAGAACCGTTTCTTTGCGGATACCCACATCATAACATCCATTTATTTAGTAATTCGTCGGTTATTACGATAAAAGTTTAATCACATAAAATTATATTATCTTTTATATTTACTAATATAAGACATCAATACCGAATAAAAACTTACCGCGTGAGTATTATATTTAGGAGAACAGGTTACTGTAGAAAGAAGACATATCATAAAAATAAAAATATATATTTTCTTCATTCCACGCTCGAGAAACAAAATGTTAGTAAGTCAATCAATAGCATGCCCCTTTCTGGCCTGAAAAAAAAATTATGTTCCGTTGAAAATGCAAGTAATAACTAAAAATAGTAGTAAATACAAAAGTCATAAAGCTTCGTTGAGGAAATTGGTTTTGTAATGCAAATAGAATGTTGGAATATGTTTCTGTTATATTTTACGATGAAAATGCTTATAATATTTTTAAAAGGTGAAAAACCTTTAATATTAGAACTATAAGTCACTCATCCGCGTCCGTAGCCTTAGACTAGGTCCGTAGGTTCGTAGCCTAGGTAGGACCTTTGGTTCTCGCTTAAGGTGCAGGTTCGAACCCCGGTGGAGGCGTGTACCTATGAAACATTTTCCGATCTCAAGTAAATAATACGGATGCTCATTTTTATTGCTGTGGGAGAGCCATGCTTCGGCACGAATGGACCGGCTTGACCGGAGTGATGCCACGGTCTCACAGAAAAACTTGCGTGAAACGGCGTTGTGCTGTTTCGTTCAGTGAGTGAGTTAACCGGTGACCCAACTTCCCTAATTCCCCTATTCCCATTCCCTTATAAAGGCCGGCAACGCACTTGCGACTCTTCGGATGTCGCGAATGTCCATGGGCGACGAAAGTTGCTATCCATGAGGTAACCCGTCTGCTCGCTTGCCACCTAAATATCATAAAAAATGATGCTGGAACAAACATACAGACAGACAGACAAAAAATTACATACATTTTTGGCTTCTATATCGACGTAGAAAGACCACCCGCTTATTATTTTTTGAATATCTTTATTAATGTACAGAATTTTCATTTGTACAGTTTCAGTATATGTACTCGTATAGATAAGCATAAAATCATTTTTGTAGGTATTGTCTTCGTTATTAGTTTAGAGACACTTGGTTTTGAAGTAAGTTGCATATTTTATTATATTATTTTTATAAGCATTTTTTTCATAATACTTAGGGGGCAAGCGAGCAGTCGGGTTATGGAAAGAAACTGCCGCCGCCCGTGAACACTCGTGACATCCGAAGAGTCGGAAAATCCGTTGTCGACCTTTATGAGCACTGAGCACAATGCCGTTTCACGCCAGTTGTGTGAGGCCGTGGTATAACTCCGATCAAGCCGGCCCGTTCATGAAGCATGGCCCTCCAACGACAAATGCTGTCCCACTGCTGGGCTACCATACCACCAATATCACCAAGATGATGCGTCAAAATGCTTTAATCGCGCAGGAACCGTACGTTTCCAGTAGGCGTGAAAGCGTAAAGGAGGCTGTACACTATCACCAAAAGTTCCCGGGCGAGAGTCTCGTGACGAGACTCTCACAAGCGGCTGACAGGCGAGTGCAACCATTGAAGGGTATTTTACACGGTGTGAACAAACATCACGCAAAGGTGATGATGCAATGCATTTACAATCTTACACCATGAACTGAAGATATTAATGTTGTAAATGGTCGTGTTTGGCAAACCTTGATGTCAAACACGACCTTGATGGACTCTAAATTGCACCCTCAGTTCATGGCGTAAGACTGAATTGAGGGTGCATCTTAAATATTAATGTTGTAAATGGTGTCCATCGAGTATATCTATTTTCAATCTTCCACCGTGAACTGAGGGTGTAATTTAGATTGTATCAAAGTGCACCTTTGCGTGATGTTTGTTCCCGCCGTGTAGAACCCCCATTACACTCGCACTCAGGCGGTCTCGCTGTATCTCGGCGAGAGTGTACAGCCTTCATAACAGAGCGACAGACAGAGTTTTTCATTTTCATAGGTATAGTTTGTTTTTTCTTTTTTAATTTTTTCATCCCTTCCCAAGTCCGCTAAAGCTACAGGTATCCAGGAATATTAAACTTTTATTTATACAGGCAGCAGACAGGGCTGTGATCAACCAATACTGGTGCTGGCGAGCTCAGTTCTGTCACCAGGATGAGACTATCAGTCAGTCTGTCAGTCAGTCAGTCTGTGCCCGGGATCGCCGACAAGACAAGACACAGTGGTTCCTCTGCACTTGTGACATGTACAAACATAACTGTCAACATAGACATGGTAATTTTTGCCAATGTTTTTTATACGACAAGGGGTCAAACGAGCAGACGGGTTAGCTGATGGTTGATGTGGGGGGGGGGGGAGATCTGGATCCCCAGGACACCCCGCTATCTTGTTTCAACCTATTTAATTAAATAAACTGAATCTTGTAGTATTACGAACACAAGGATCTCTTTGTATTTAACAGAATAGAGACATTGTTGAGGTATTGTTCATTAACACTCTGTCAAATTTCAACAACAAAGTGACAACACAGAACTTTGTTTACAATCGCGTTTTGTGTGAAAATGATAAATTTATTGACAGAGAGTTAATGAACCATAGTGCTAATCTTGAGCGAATGGATAATAGATACATTATAATTTTATCATCAATTTTTGTTTTCAGATTTTACTGCAACTGATGATAAAATATGCAGCCATTTACCTAAGCCAAGTAAGAATAAAAGTAACAAATAAAATTTATTTATTTATTTTTATTGAATATGCTTTATTGCGCTCAGAGGAAAAGAATACAAACATTTACATATCACAGGTAACATGAATGAGGAGTGCAAAGGCGGCTTTATCGCTATGAAGCGATTTCTTCCAAGCAACCTTTGGCGGAGGAGGAGAATAACTACAATGTGCAACTTAAGCTGGAATAAAACTAAAAATAAAATGTTCTCTACGACAAATCAACTCTCAATGTAATAACTGATAAGATAAGACTAATTTTGAATTTTCATTAAAATTGCATTTTGTTTCTGAAATGGCTTGATTTTATTGGTAAAGTTTAATTCTGTATCTAGTTTTTATACCCCACATAGCACAAATTTTTCATTGTTTATCAAAACAGTTTTATTTGGTGATTTTTTTTTTTATCGTTGGATCCTTTTTTTTTTAATTAGTTTGGGCTGTGTGCGAATCACTACAGTAATATTAAATATATTCCTACTAATTAGCGATAAAAAATTTTAAAAACATACGGGAGTCATTAAAGTTTTTAAGAATACTATGTTTTTAAGCAGATTGCACGACTCTTTGTAGAATGCTTGTAAAAGTATTTTTTTTAGTAACAATCTTAATATTATGCAGAAAAGTTTCTGCTGAAATCAATGTAAGTATTATTATTGTAATTTTTAAGGATTTTGACAACTATTCCTTTTTATGTTATCATAAATAATTAAAATAAATGTAAAAGTCTGTTTGGGTATTTGTCTGTAAATAGCACCGAAAGTAATTAACGAATTTTGACAAAATTTGGAATAAAAATAAAGTATGATATACCTAGCTAAGGTACTAGATATCAGGATACTTTTTAATTCGATTAAATACTTACGTGAGATAAAGAATCAACATTGTAATTGTTCTTATTCGGCGGGCAAAGCCACGGTTAACAGCCAGTATGTAATAACTCTGATGTTTCAAAATTCTTTTATAATAATAACATAAAATTTCAGCCCTTTAAAAAGCCGGAAACATTAGAAAAATTCGCAGCGTTTCATTGTTACAAATATAAGACGTGCACACACGATGGGGAGAAACGCTGCGGTTTTGACGACAGCGATTCGTTCCTGGCGGAGTTTGAAGATATTTGCGTCTTCCATAGAGTTAACTGCCAGAAACGTGGTGGTCAGTATTATGTTTTGTCTGTCTGTCCGTCTGTCTATCTTATGCAATTCTTTACACTTAAGCCGCTGAAACAACGCTTTTTGCACCGAGAAACAACAAAGGGTACCTTCAATCATGAAAAAGGTACGGTTTCAGCGTAATAAACAAAGTTTTACGCTACAATTTTATATTGACTATTACTTCTAAATACGAAATGTCACTTACTCTGTGCTCGTTAACAGGGGATTTTGTGAAATTCAACCCCTTTTTTGTGTTAACAATTCGTATTAAACTTTTTTTACTATAAGTGTTACGAACTTCTTTTAGGATACGAATCATACTTTTTTTCACAATTTACCTCATTAGTTAAAATGCGTTCTATACACTAAAGTACATTTTAACTAAGTGTAATCAAAAACAAACCAAAGACACAGTCATCATTTCTCGTTCTTTTTTTCAGTTTTCCAATTAGTCGAAACTAGTATTTGTGTGAATCAGAAGATTTTCGAAGCTTCTACAGTGTACTATGATAAAAAATAAATTTCTACAAAACTATTATTGACTATACAAAAACACCAAAATCTATTTTCTGACAGCTCTTCGATACGAGAGAAGACCCTTTAAAATCATGTTTTGTTACATAATAAAATATAAGATATCAATAAGACGTATTTACTGAACTTTTTAATGTAAAAACATAAAAATAAGTTTTTTTTAATTGTTGAGTGAGCGCCATCTAGCAAAATCTACGCGTACTACTAAGTAGTACGCCGGTTACGAAATAGTAGGCGAGGCAGCTTTTGATGCCTCGCCTGTGATGACTTGCTTTTAAATAGACCCACCCAGAGATGTCGCTACTTACCTGATTTAAGAAACAAAGTTTTACCATAGACAAATTATTTTATAGACTTACAGATCCCATACAAAATTTCGTATACGGGAAAATCATCTAAGGTC
>JAOTAV010083107.1:0-12259 GCA_026546445.1 Cyclargus thomasi | reverse complement strand
AAATTTCATCAAAATCGGTCAAGCCGTTTCGGAGGAGTACGAAGACAAACATTGTGACACGAGAATTTTATATATTAGAAGTGAGTATTTACTCGAAGGTTGTAAAATGTTAATTGTTCGCTTCTTCCACTTATGTCTTCAATTATTACGAATGTCTTAATATAAGCAAGTTCTTTTTCTGTTATATAAGTTGTATAAATTTCGATTTGAATTGCTGTTGTCGAATGAAAAAAAATTAACGTTTTTGTTACACTGCACTAAAGAAAAGTATGCCAAAAGTAAATAACAATATTTAAAAAATTATAGGTACTCTACTTTAAAAACAAAGATTATAATAAACTTGCTATCTTCGCCCGTCTCTAAACGGTCTTCCGCGTTAAATTTTGTGCTGATATCCGCAAAAATTGCATCAAAGCGAGGGCAAGTATTTCACTGAAAATATCTCGGCCATTAACAAACTTTTAAGGACTAAAAAATAAACACTTAAAACACTAATGGAGCAAGTTTTATCAAGTAGAACGGGGGTTTACTTAAATATGTATTAAATGAAGCAGAAACATGCCCTACTTGAGTGTAGATCTTGTTCGCAAAGTGCTCCGCTAAAAGACCTTTTGTTAATATTTGATTTCAGTAAATGTACGCGACCTTTGTAGGATTAGTTCGTTCGGTAGGCCGAATTTTGACTATACAGAAATGTGACATTTAATTATGAATTTTACTTTCCCTTGATATTCTGTTATGTTAAAAACTTAAACATGTATACCTAGATGTTATTATTATCCTCTTAACTAAAGAAATTATAGAGAAAAAGATTTTTTTAACTTACGTGGTATAACCAATCAGACTAAATCTTTATTAGATTTAAGAATTTCATTCGTTAAAGCAGACGAGTTACCTGGTAGAAAGTAACTGGCGTTGCCCATGGTTTTTTTTGCCCACTTATAACATCAGATGGGTTGCAAGTGCCTTTTCATAAGAAAATATTGAAAGTGATTAGGGTTGAAAATAGTGAAAACGTAGGGCACATCACTTATTTTCCTATTCCTATTTACTTTACGGGCGTTGATCGTTCAGCAAACTCACTCACTCTACTGCGCTGTTTTGTGTCGGCTACTCTATAACGCCGTGGTATTAAACTGGTTAAGCTGGTCCATTCGTGCCGACACATGACTCTCCCACGGCAATAAGCGTCTATATAATGTACTTTAGATTTGAAAATATCGCATTGGTACATGCAGAGGCATTCGATCCCAGGTAGAGACCCGGTATCGAATTTTTTGGTCGATCGGAAAATGAAAACGTGAAAGCCGTAATTTAAAATTATTTATAGTTTCAAAACTATAATTAGTATATAATGTTCACTTTTACACGCTTTCGCTTTCAACCGCGACTTCGTTCGGTTGATTTTTCCGGATTTCCTGCTTTCCTTTTACATTTTTTCCTAAATTTTTTTTGCTATTAACCTCATGGATTTTAAGATCCTATCAACAAATGCAAAACCGTAGAAATAGATTCTTGGGTTCCGGAGTTATAGCGTCAGGAAGGAAAACCCGAGCTGTTTTTATATAATAGATAACTGACGTTTCCCTGATACATAAATAATTTTCTGCATTGATGTGAAATATCTAAAATGTAGGTGTCATAAAGCATTTTAATTATCCCTGAGCCGTGACGTCGAATGGACAAAGTGTATTGTGCTCGTTCTAAGGATCGCAATAATCTTTTAAGGATGTATTAGCCAAAGACGGAATAATTTATTCAATATTACATTTTACGCGAGAATGCTAGAAGAAATTTTCGGCAATGTGAATATTATGAGTTATAACGTCATTTACAAGTGTTTAACGGCATCCAAGGAAAGACTTTCAAATGTTAGGCTGGCCACAAACGTACGTTCCGTATTAGATTTCCCAATACGAAATTCCGCATTCGGACACCCTGAAGATTAAATCAGTAGAAAATACACTAGCTAGCACACACGTCCAGTTTTTCTCTCTGGTTTTCGAAAGCGGAAAACGAATCCGGTAACCTTATTCAGAAAACGTACGTTTTCAGCAGGCCTAGTGGCCGAATTCGTTGACAAATGAATATTCTATAAAAACTTTTTTCAGATTTCGCCCCGCTGCTCTGCACTCTCAACGAATTCGGAAAACTTACCTTCATGGCAGTATTTAACGAAATCGTCCGAAGATATCCAACCGTTAAATCAATGCGGTGAACATTCGAGGAAACTTGGCAGGTTTTACATACGAGCAAGTCGGTCGGAAATCTATTGCTTGCAATATCACCACAATAAACATCAAAGTGCAAGAAGGATGGCAAAAAATTGGCACACATTTCAATCCGTATGCCATTTGGCAGTACACGTGTTGGCACGATCGTGCCATATTGAACGTATAAACAATTAGAAACAATATCGCAAATAATTGTGCCGATTTATACGTTAATTTACCTCTACACCGCTCTTTTACTGTTACCGACCAAATTGTTACCGTATGTAATATGTACCTACTCCAAGTAGAAGTATCTTATTAAATTGAGTTTGTGAGGGTCTGTTTCGAAACCTGATAAGTTCCATACATATATCTGACAGTTTGAGTACGATGATTCCGTCAAAATTGTTGTGGATAGCTTATTCGACACTTATATTAGGAAGTGGTGGAACAGCCGCTAAGTTTAGCCCTAGAAAGGATTTTATATATTATATTTTTTATTATAATTTTATATATATAAGCGATGCGATATATTTTGAAAGTTACTAGAACATAATATATATTAAATAAGAACAATAAATAATATAAATTAATTAACTTACCTAAAAAAAACTTATTATTACAGTTTTTTAGATAATACCCTAAAACCAAACGGTACAAAGCAAATGTCCGTGGAAAATGATGTTTACCATTTTCTATCGCGGGAATATATTCCTTCCGTGGGCTTTTACTTACGGTAACGAGGGATCTATTTAGAAATAAACTAAATAGGATGGTCGTCGATTGCAATTAGTATTATGGTTCCTTAGGGTTTAATAAGCAATAATATGTAATTATTGTAGCTAGAGGTCGCCCTGTGGTGGAAATTCGACCCTAAATATTAAAATCATTTTGTAGAGGAGCTAAAAAAAATTATGATATATTCTTAATTCAATGACAGACTTCAATAAGTCATAAAAGTCTCCAGATTACCAGGCCATTAAATTTTATTAAAAAAATGACAGACTTCAACCATAAATAAATGGTTATCGTGTCAAGTCAACATATTGTAGTTTGCGTAGTGTTTTGTTTGATAAAAATATGTAAGATTAAAGCATATTTTTAAATAATATTAGTAATCCACGCTCCTCCATATAAACTATAACCGGGAGGAATTTCATGCTTTTACATTTACACGTCTTTTGTAAAAAGGGGTACAAAGTTTTTCGCTCGCGAATGATTATACAGATAAAATACTAATAGTAAGTAACTTGATATCGTTGCAACAATAAATTTACTTATAAATAAATAAATAAATAGTAAATTTTAACACATCTTGTTGATTCGCGAGAAAAGTAAAATTACAACCACTGTAAAACACAATAAATAATATTATAAACTTATAGTCAAACTAGCTTTTAAATTAAAAAATCGCGTAAAAATGCGTATTTTATGAACATGACATTTTTTTCAAGACCAAAGTTAGCAAATATTTTACTCTCCACCCTTTCATTAATTGAAATATAGCCCATGCTAAAAATCGAGTCAATTGGTTGCTTCGTTAATGCGTGAAGGACTTTCCCATTTATAATATTAACTTATGGGTGCCGATTCAATTTTACAGGTATGTAAATATTTCCGACTATTAATAAATAACCTTTACAAAACTTACATTGACTTCGTCATACAACTTTTGAGCTCACTTCACTGACACTCACATATCACTGGTAGAGTTGAGTAGTTTTTTTTATTAAGACTTACGTAAGTTACGCGCGATTCACAGCCGCCGGGACCCGCGGGCGATCGCCGTGACGGACGACGTCACTGTAACCTCCCGTGTCGCCGGTCCCGCACGGCGCATGCTCCGTCACGGCATCCACGAACCGTATTGTACAGCAATAAGGTCGAAAATACACCGGTCACTCGTCCGAATCCAACAGAACTTATTTTTCTTCTACTATTGTTTCGAATTCGAGAAACACTTGTTTGATAAATATCTCGCAGCGTTGAAAGCACGGGAATTATTACGGGCATCGGTCCAATAACATCTACATACCTCGGTCTGTTTGCCAAACCTATAACCGCCTTGATGGAATCCTTAACGGTTCAGGATACAATCAATTGTTTCCGTAATAAATATCCTTGCAACAGGTAAGCGAGTAAAAAGTCCTGTAGAGATTGTAAAGCTTGCAATACTTACGATCTGCGGTCCGCCAATATTGTTATATATTACCGCATTTGTCCACACTTATTACGATTTCCAATTACTAATTTTACTAGCAAGATTGTAAGCGCAAAAGTATGATTGTATGTCTGTTGTCTCTGTACGCCTAAAGCGCTGAATATAATCGATTCTTTTAATGATATTTAGAGGACAAGCGAGCAGAAGTATTACCTGATGAAAAGCAACTGCCGTCGCCCATGGACACTCGCGACATCCGAAGTGTCACAAGTGCGTTGCCGGCCTTTATGAGGGAATATGGAATAAGAATAGGGATAAGGGATTAGGTTAGTTGGGCCACCGGTAAACTCACTAAACTAAACACTGCACAACGCCGTTTCGCGCCAGTTTTCTGCGAGGCCGTGGTATCACTCCCGTCGAGCCGGCCCATTTGTGCTGAATCATGGCTTTCCCACGGCAATGAGCATTCGTATTATGTACTTGAGATCGGAAAATGTCTCATTGGTACACGCCTCTACCGGTGTTCGAACCTGCACCCTTTCGAGTCCGAACCAAAGATCTTACCCACTAGGCTACGGACGCTTTTTATAGAGATATTTAGAGTCCCGGAATCAGGACTAAGCCAAAGGATCTCTGAAAAAAAAATTAGTTCCTGCGCTATAAGAGAAATTTGGCACAACGAAATTGCGTGAGTCATCAAGTTTTTATTAAAATTTTTCACATAATATGCTTAATTGAAATAATTTACGCTTGCTACTTGTCTGATTTCAGTACATTATCAGTAAAAGTTTATAATTCATGGAGCAAATTGTTTGGTAGAGTGTGAAGTTTATAATGGTTCCTGGAAAGTTACAAAGTTAATATCATTCAATATTGCTCATTTTAGCAGAATTATTACATTCAAATGCTACGAGGCCTTTTTGGAATGGTGCGGCATATGTATTATTATTATTATATAAATACGAAAACGTATCTGTTTGTTTGTTGGTTTGTCCTTCTTTCATGACTCAACGGAGCTCGCAACTGACTTGATTTTTGATATAGACTTACTAGAGACGATGAAAAGTAACAAAATATTACATAGCCAGTAGTTATAACAAAACACTGCTGGTGACAACAGTAACACTGGACCACGGAAGCGTCAATACTGTATCCGTATAATTGGAATGATTATACATATATGTATAGAATATATACAATACGTCATTCCAATTAGTTAATAAATTGAACTTTATATTAGCTTGTGTTTGTTAATTTCAAACACGATGCCAATTAATTACCTGTGCCCAGTGAAACCGATAAATATATGTGGGTATGCCTACATTTGCAGGCTTATCCGTACACATGTTTTCATGCCGTTATAATTAGTTTTAGTCATTAAAGCGATTAGTGGCACAATCAGATGATAATGAAAATAAATCGAGTTTTGGATACAGGTTTTTGGAAAGTCGTATGGGATGGATATGATAATGTAGAGTTTGCGTTCTGACTTTCTAGGGGAGAAGCCTCCAAGCTGTATTTCATTTGCTTATAACAATTTAAAACACAAATATTCTTGAGCGTTTCATACAAAACTCATATTTGTATTATACATATATAGTTTTTGTTAATATTACACAATATTACTATTTAATTAAAAATGTTATAAAAAGAACCACCAACAAGAATCATTTGCAAAATTGCTTAACATACTCTTCCCGCCGCAAGAGTGCATCCCCAGACCAGTGTTTCCCAAAGTGGGGGATATCTTTGGGGAGGACTGCTCTAGGATTAGAAAAGTAAAAACCTAGGACTACCTGAAGGAATCACAAGGTCAGACCTTTGCCAGTCGACCAGCAAAATTCCTAGCAAAGCACCTTTTTGCCGCACTCAGAGACGAAGAACAAAAAATAATTATTTATCTGCAATAAATGAAAAATTTGACATAAATCCTTTATAATCTGAAAGCTGATACCATAGACCAATTATATGATACCAATTTTTGAGTAGGTATTGGGGGCAAGCTAAAATCTTGTCATAAAACTCTCCTATTCCGATTCTCACCAGCCAGGTCTGCAGTTCCGTATTGAGGTGTAATAGGAGAGATACATTACAAGGTTTCAGCTTGCCTCAAATACATATTTAAAAATTGCTACCAGCTCTCGGTAATAAACTTTTATTATCATTAAAATCCATCCTTACTTATTGACTGTCTGTCTGTTACCTCTTCAAACCCACAAGACTGATTTTGCTGAAATTTAGTATAGAGATACTTTGCCTCCCGAGAAAGGACATAGGAAATTTTAATGCCAGAAAAATATACGTGGTTCCTGTGCTATAAATGATACACACTTCACCACAGAATACACACATTATACCTAGTCCATACTTAAATACATTATATACATCATGTAACTAAAAAATAAATTTCCTCTATCTCATAAGAATCCTTTATTCGTTTTTCCACAGGGATTTAGTAATGCCTTAAGCGATACATTAGTTTATTGCGTTTGTGTCGGCGCGGACGTGAGCGCCATACGAAGCTGTTTTCGCACACCGACGTCTGTACAAACTGGATTATCGTCTGGACGAAACAGTGTTCGTTTTCATCACAACTTGTTTTTTTATTACTCCGTGTATAGCGGCAAATGGCAATGGCAGTTGTGGTAAGACTTAGTCAGTCGATATGATTAACTTTTTCTTGGCTCAATAATAATGCTTTAAGCCACTTAACTCTTATAGCAGTCGGTATGTTTCATTATAATCATTTTAAGTGTTACGTATTACCTTTAGGCAGAGAGAATATTACAACGTTATGAGTATTTTTAATTTTAAAATAGTTATGCATAATTTGTACGAATTTTATTCCCAACGTTGCCCATGTCCAGAGCTCTTAGTTCAAATATCTATTAGGAGAACGTCACTCATATTTTGTTTGAGGATGTCAGCAGCGAGGATTAATAAGTATTGTTCTTTTTTGTAATTTCATTCTTTAGTATTTTTTGTTTGACTTAGAAATAAAAAAAGGGCGTTGCCGGAATTTCATGAGGGAATACGGAATGGAAATAGGGATAAGGGATTAGGGAAATTGGGCCACCGGTAAACTCAGTACAACGCCGTTTCACGCAAGTTTTCTGTGAGGCCGTGGTATCACTCCGGTCGAGCCGGCCTATTTGTGCCGAAGCACGGCTCTCCCACAGCAATGAGCATCCGTATCCGTGTACTTGAGATTGGAAAATGTCATTGGTGTACGCCTCCACCCGGGTTTGAACCAGCACTTGCGACTCTTCAGAAGGGCGAGTATTTTGGGCGACGGCAGCTGCTTTCATAAAAAAGGCATGTCTATAGTTGAATCACCGTAACTTGGCACAAAACTCATTTAAGTGATCGCTTATTCATCAGTACGTAGCTGATAGCCTTGTATAATGGGGGGAAATTGAAAGAGTTGACGGACCTGCGTCATTTGGTCGCTATATATCAATTCCATGTAAGTCGTGATTTGCCAGCTGGGTTTAACATAGCCCTACCAAATTACTTAGATCCACGATCTGTATCTCTTTCAACTTATCTGATTGTACATTGAGTACGTCATTCGTACATACTATACAGAGTACGCGCTTACGAAATGCAGCGCGTACGCATTATAGTAGTGAATTAGGAAGGTGTATATAATACCAATAAAATATTATTATAATAAAGACAGTCTTATAGCAGTACTCGGTCCTTTTAGTCGTCTACCCAAACTCACCCTACATGGCGACCCCGCCATCGGATTTCGCGCCGCTAGTATGTCTCTGTATAAGAGACGAAAATTTCTGTGCAGTGTTGTATACAAAGGACTGATTTTTATTACTTATGAACAAAATCAAAATCATGGCGTCCCTTCTTCGTGTGCGCTACCGTTTGTACTAAATGGCTTGCGACCACCTTAAATTGAAACAATCTGATATAAAAACGGAGATCCGCCATCTGTGTACAAATCAATTTTTTTGACGCTGCAAAGGTTCTTCTACTACAATACTTTAATAGCATTCACGCGATGGATAATACATTCGTATTATCCATCGCGTGAATGCTATTTATTCTGGGCGAGCGAGCCTCCGCCTCGGTAGTGGATGAAAATAGTCACAATCAATAGTGCCAGTAAACCCGCTGCATCGTCTGCTGCTTATAAACTGTTCTAAATTAGATTCTCTCTTTAAACTATTCCAATAAATCTATGAGTGTGAAAAGTCGCTTGTGTACGGACTCCGATAGCGGAAGCGCGAAATGCAGACTTTTGTCTCTATTCTAGATTAAATACTGCTAACCTGTTGGTGTGGAATACACCGACGTTTTATTTCGTTCAACAATTCTAAATTGTCTACATTGAAAATGTACAATCTAAGAAATTGAAACAAAGCCAGTTTGACAGACCGACTTTAGTTGGAAGAAATATCTTAATTTTATATCGTGATCTTAGATCCACCATCTGACTTTGTATCAACTTCCTTGATTGGACAAATCCTAATGTTTACATTTTTATTACACCTTTTACTAAATATTCTTTGCAATAATAGTAGCTTTATTATTATATCTTATCTTTCTAATATTATAAACGTGATAGTTTGTAAGTTTGTGAGTGTGTATGTTTGTTACTTCACGCTTAAAAGACTAGACCGATTTCGATAAAATTTGGCTAGAAGCTAGGCTGGTATCTTGGATTAACACATAAGGTACTTTTTAATCTCGTTTAAGCCACGGGTAGCACAGCGAGGCACAACTAGTTATAAGAATAAATTCTAGCCAGAGGTACCGTTCAAATATTTAGATTTTGCCTCCGCGTCTTTATGTATCAACTATTTTCAAGACCTTTGTGATAATTTTTTTCTTTATTTACCATTTATTTTAGGCAACAAGGCCCATAATATAAACACCTTATAGACTAACATACATATAAAAATATTTTACTTAAAACAACACTTTGTCGCGTGTTGCCGGCGACACGACACGCACTTCATTCCAGATTCTCCCCCCGAACCATTGGTAGACTACACCAGTCAGACAGATTTATTTTTTATTTATTTAAGAGAGTGAAGCACCATGGGGTTTTAGTGGGTAGGTCCTGTCGAAGAGTCCCACATAACCCGGCCGATGTTCTCGGTCTACCGAGAATGCGTAAAGCATTTACGCATACTAATAAGAACCTTTACACATCGTTCGAATAAAGTCTGGAAGACGTGAATTATATTACTCAGTCAGGAATCTCTTTGAAATGCTTTCAATTAGGAGTAAAATAAGCTGAAAGAGCCAAAGAACTAGTCAAACGTTCTATGGAGCTTCGCTGTAATATTTAACGCCGCAACTTCGTAATAACACAATGAATCGCGTTAATAAATGATGAGAGTGAACCAGACGTTGGCCCGCAACCCTCTAAGGCGGTCAGTGTTGCCAGCTCCAAAAATATTTTACCCTATTATATATAATTATATAATAAGTTAATATCTACCGTTTATATTTTTTTAACTTAGGATATTGTAATTTCTTTCTAGGCTTTTAAAACTTACCCTCTATATGAAATATATAAATATATGAAATACAAGACTATATACTTGTTTCACATATAAATATATGAAACAAGTATATAGTCGCGTTATGTCACCATTAATGAGTTTTTATTAAGCATTTACCTTTTACAATTGTAAGGAATCATGGTGTGACTATGGACATAATGTCCTTTGAATCACCTTATACTTAAAAATAGAAAAACAGGCAAGATTAATATACTAGAAGTTTATGTTAATTCTTACACACATAATTCATCCGAACGTTACGGCAAACCCTTTAGCTGGTAACACTGATGGGTGGTAGCTGACCCAATTAATGGCTCTGGGGGCGAATTAATCTGGACATAAACCCTGGCCGTGAGCCGTGACGTATGTCGGACGCTGATTCATTTATTTTTTCACTGTCAACAAAACCCAGAGGTAGTTTGATTATTTATTTTACTTAGATAATTGACAAACATAATATTACGTAGAAGCTGTCCCTTATAAAGTTTGGTATAACGTATTTTGATGGTGGATATGGTGCTATGCTGCTGTAAAAGATAATAAATTACAAAGTACTTGGCTATAACATGTTTTCCTTATTAACTTATTTAAGAATAGATTCACCACTTATCTTAAAGTTTACCTTAAACCTACAAAGGTTTGTGTAGTACAGCCATTGATGAATAAAATAATTAGTCTTTGGTACAAATTTGTAAAGTTAAATCTATCCATATCATTAAAATAACAAATTTAATTATTATCCTTTATCAGTTAAAAACAGTTAGCCACTAGAATAACATAACATAAAATCGTGAGGTTTTATTTATTACATACCATACTACATATAAATGTAGTCACTTATCACAAATGTGTCAAATATGAGATTTTTTTTATCATTCGACCGTAAACGCGTTGGCTTTTATATGTGCTTTTTATAAAAAAACTCGCACACGGTACTCAGCTTAATGCGGACTGCGCTTGGACCGGTATTTGTAGTAAGGATGTGAACATAACTTTGTGTTTAAAATTATTAATTTTCATCGTATTAATATACAAATATGTCATCAATGACAAATTTTAATATACGAGTAGAGTAAACAACCTGTCATGCTATTACATTCTAGCCCCTTGATATAAAATATATCTTGGGTTAACTTATATCAGTTCTATTCTAGTTCATTTCAAGCGAATAAACTTAAGAAAAGTTTGTATATTTCAATATCAATAGAAACATAATGTCGATATTTTATAGTGCAGGGTACGTCCAAATCCCATAAAACTGGTCCTCACTCCTCGAGCTCTCCAATAAATTCTCGACAATGTCGCCAAATGCTCGCTACACTACCATCTGAATTTTAAATTCGGAATATTCATCGCATCGCGTCGACATCTAAATAAGGAAATAAAATATTCATAATTCGAATGAAACATGCAATAGTGCACTTGATATTGTAAACCCGTATGTACCTCTGGGCTTATTTCTCGCCTTTGACAAACTTTTACACGTGGGGTGAATTCGGAATTCCTATATGAAAGTATCGGTTTGAGAAAATGTTGCGAAGGATTCACAACTGCATATAAAGCTAGAAACATATTTCAGAGCGTCCGTAGCCTAGTGGGTATGATCTTTGGTTGGCACTCGAGAGGGTGTAAGTTCAATCCCCGGTAAAGGCGTGTATCAATGAGACATTTTCCAATCTCAAGTACATAATACGGGTGCTCATTGCCGTGGGAGAGCCATGCTTTGGCACAAAAGGACCGGCTCGACAGGAGTGATACCACGGCCACACAGAAAACTGGCGTGAAACGGCGTTGTGCTGTTTTTCATTCAGTGAGTGAATTTACCGAGGGCCCAACTTCCCTAAACCTCTTTATCCCTATTCCCTCAAAAAGACCGGCAACGCACTTCCGACTCTTCGGATTTCACAAACGTCTATGGGCGACGGAAATTGCTTTCCAATTGGTAACCCGTCTGCTCTTACCCCCTAAATAAATAAAAAATATTTATTGCCCGCCACTACGACTCTTGTTTATCGCGTGAAGTGAAAAAATCTCTAGATAAAATTTTATGAAAATTTTCCTTACACCTCATTCCATGTCCCTAATTGCCCACTCCACCGCTTCTGCTAATACAATTGTCCATGGGCGACGGCAGTCGCTTTCCATTAGGTGACGCATCTGCTTGCTGCTTCTTCTCGTGAAAAATCAATTTAGCGGTTACTTTGTAATTGAGTGTGTAATAAGACAATTTCGTGTTAATGCGTACATTTATATTTATATCGATCTTCTGATAAGTATTTTGATGACCTCTGTGGCTCAGTTGGTAAGCGCGTTGGTAGCTTAAGCCGGGGGTCGCGGGTTCGAATCCCGCCGAC
>JAOTAV010083096.1:0-12259 GCA_026546445.1 Cyclargus thomasi | reverse complement strand
ATTTTTGTTTGTAGTACTTCGTCAATGAGTTGATCAAAGGGTCGATACTCGATCTTCTAGACACGATTGTGCTCGCGTCTCATTGTTTGTACTTCCCAGTTATGAAGAGTTTGTACAATTTTACGTATACTAGCCTATACAAAAACACGTCCATGATAGTACTGTGACATAAACTATTTTGAGAATTTGTCTTCCATATAAGGTATACAGTAGTGCAAACGTGTGAAGGAGCTACGACCATGGCTTTATAGCTCATTATGTTGACGAAAACGGAGCCCTCTTTCAACAACCAACCTTGTGACGATGTATGAATTGTAATATAACATAGATTAACACTGACGAATGATACCAGAAGAGATTTCAATTAAATATTACTTCCTTATTAATATGGATTAAAATTGAGAATTACATTACATAGTAAAATTTACGGAAAACATTCATTTTAACAATAAGATTTAATATTACTTTTAAAAATCCTTTCTGTTAAAACAATTTCTTCCGCTACATAATGTTTTCCCTAATTGTTATCATTAAAATCATAGATTAATTTATTATATTTATTATATGTATAGATAAACAACAACACGCACACTACAATTATGACATGGCACAATAATCATACACGAAATACTATTATACTCATGGTTGAAATCTGTGATTTTTTATAAAATTTAATGGCTTAATACCAAGATCTTTAAGCCAAATTGAAGTCTGTGATTAAATGATAGCCTCTCTAAAACTTATAATTAAAAATTTTTGTGGTCGAATTTCGGTCACAGGGCCTCAAGTCGCAATAAAAACATAAACGTAGATTAACACCGATTAAAAAAAAACAAAAATCTGTATTATATTAATTAAACAAACAATTACAAAAGTAAAGTTGTTTGTTATGTTGATATGTCTATAGAACACCTTACACTTTAAACAAAAGTATGACAGAGCACAGCGTGGCGGGCCACAATTTTCATACAAGTTTTACATGCCTTTACGCACACTCTAATAAATTGTATGAAAAATGCGCACCGTTGCAATGTGTGCGAAGCTCATGGTTGCATGCAGCAACTTCTACGCCATAACAAATGACATAAACATATCATAACAGAATGATTATATGAATCATGTGACGTGACAAATCGCCATCATCAGGCATCATCACGCTACCTGACTCACGGTAATTACAGATCTTATTGTTCGCCGTGACCTTGGCTGGTGTCGCTTAAATTAGACCTAGGCTGGCAGAGAAACGTGGAGAATGCGTCTCAACATTGTCTTGTCTACGACATAGTGTTAGACTAGGTATTGGAAAGTCATAATAATTGTGATTTGTTTTTGCAAACATAATATTATGTCACTGGAGATGTTAAACATACAAATTATAATTTTTTTTGGTGTCCGGCAGTAATTGCCATGATACTTCAAATGAAGGATTGTACTGCAGGTCTTTAAGTTTTCATGAAGAGCATACTTAGCCTTAAGAAAATCTTTTACCTATGACGTCTGTGTAAATATATTAACCGTATTCAAATCGAATCAGTAGTTCTTGTTAGAGAAGAAGTGTAAACTAGAAGAAGTGTAACAAACTCTTGTCCCCTCATTTGGGGGAGAAAAAATTACGCACCTGATTTTAAGTTGGAAGAAGACAAATACATCTGCGAAAATTGCGTTCAAAACTAATTAGTAGTTTTCATCCTAAAGAAGAAGTTTAATACAAACTCTTACCCCCTCTTTTGTTCCCTAAGAGGGGTGGGGGGGGAATTTTATACAGTTTTATTATATGTATAGATATCTTCGAAAATATGTTTTATACTTAATTTAGTTTCCGCTAAGCATGTAGTTATTACTTGTTTCACATACGAAGACGATATCAATTAACTAACAATCTCACAAAATATGCACAAATCAGCTTCAATCGATTAATTGTATTAATCGTAATAATTGATTTGTGATTTAGGCTTAATCAAGCTAAATTTTTGTCATTAATCTGTTGAAGGCCATGGTTTTCTAGCGAAGTGACTAAGGCCGTGTTAAGCGCATATCAAAGTGTGAACTTGGTCGGACTAATTACGGACAATTGTTTCCACGATTATCTTCTTGTTGGTCCGGAGGTCGTGTTAATGAATTAAGTAAATCTTATCATTTAATACTACGTAATCTGTTTTTACGGTTGGATGTGGAGTTTCATGTTTGAGCCCCAAAAACAAGCTTAAAGGGATTTTATTTAATATTAATTGGACTGTGTACATATATCTATATAAGCATAGATAAATTACTATTTTTTAAATTATAATCGTTGTAAATACACAAAAACTGTTTTTTGATGACTTGTAAAAAATAATTTGGAAACTAACTGGCTGTAATCTGGTTGGTATACTAACGGTTTCTGGAAAGACAAACTTCCCTTTCTACTCTGACTGTTTAGTAAGCTACAGCTTAACAAATGTAGGTACTGTTTATGTTTAAATAAATATTTATAAATAAACATCAATGTATTTAACTTTTGTATCAATAATAAAACGATTCCCACGGTGCTGCATCGTAACCTCCCTACGTCGACGTAATGTTGTTCTTGAAACTAGAATTATGTGTGTTATTACCGAGTAAACACAATGTGCGATGAATAATATTCAGAATTTTATTCATGACTCAAAATTTTACTAAGAAAATGAATGAAGCTAAAACTGATTTTTAAATTTTAGTTTTTACTAATCTAAAAACAAGCGTGAAACTGGGTTTGTCCTGTGTTTTGTTGAGTGAGTGAGTTTACCGCAGGGCGGAATCCCAGCTTCATACAACCTATTCCCCCTCCCTATTACCGTTGCCTATTCTTTTATTAAAAGACCTGAAACGCACTTGCAACTATTTCAAAGTGTCCATGGATGACGGCGGTTGCTTTCCGCTAATCAAACAATCAATTTGCGCGTTTGTTTGACGATTATTTGAACTAGATTAGTTATCACATTCGTTAATAACAATCTAGTCCAGAGTATATAATTCCTAAATATATACTAATATTATTAGACGGATGATGCCACTGCACGCCGTGGGAGGCCTCGGAAAAGATGGCGAGACGAACTGGATTCAAGCCAGGCTGGTCTGCGGTGACGTTAGAATTATGCTAAAGTGTCAGTCTGTAACCTCTTCAAACCTCTTAACTGATTCTGCTGAAATTGCGTATGGAGATACGATATGAGTTCTGGGGTTACATACGATACTTTTTATCGCGGTGAAATGTGCGGTTTTCGTTCGAAAAACAAATTCTGTTGCAGCAGAATTACGACCATAATCTAGATTAATATATAAATAAGGAAAATAAAAACCCTTCATTAAAATGTCAACCAACAGAAGCTGTTCAACACCTCACACGCTCTCTCATCAAACTGCTACCGACCATCAGCTTATGTGAAGCCTTTGTACACCCAGTACACGTATGGTTTATTTTAAAGTTAACGCCATTACCGACAAGACCGTGAACACAATATGGCGGCTATTAATTCACATGCGTATTGTCGCGGGGAGGACGTTCACACGACGTTGCGACACCGACAAGCCAGGAATTTACATGTGCCGAACCATTAGGTTGACTTAATTGTTGCAAAATTATGCAGATTCTAAGGGAAAACCAGTAAACCTAACACTACTGGGTTTCCCTATAACCTTTACAGTATTGTACTAACGTGTGGTAACATGTAGTACACGCCTTGTTTACACGTATTAGGAAGATGAGAGGGTAACTAAATTTTAAGTTATTAATTGAATGTAAACACAAAACTTAGTAGCAAGTTGCAAGTTAAAATTTAGTAACTACTTACCCAGATAATTAGAATTTTTCTATTTTTTCTGTTAATTTGGTAAGCGGGGCTTGCACTTGACACATTTGGACAGGTGAATTTAACTAAATTGTGCTGACATATCAGCACAATTTAGTTAAATTGCAATTATTCACAATTATAGCGGCGTATTCGGGTACAGTTTTTCGTCGTGCACCTTTTGGTAGGTATATTAATAAATTAATTTCTATGCTACATCCTCCCAATGTCATTTAAAAGAAAGACGCGGCATTTCAATTCGTTCGTTTGATTCTCAAAACGGGTTCGGAATACAATCCCTGGATATGCTTACAACAGTGTCTTACAATCCTCAGTTTCGTGCTTAAACACTTACATAAAACTAAGTCAATTATTATACTCAATGTATCTAAGATGGCTTTACGCCAATACAAGACATCAATCAAGACGACTATAAAAGTTAAGAGACAACAAAATATACAAACACCATTCATTAAACCAAATCTAGTTCAAGTTTACAAACTGTTTTGTTAACATCAAAGTAAATCCTTTCAACTTGGCACAGTTCTCTCTTTATGTAACTCATTCTCGGTGAAGCACTAATATTCGGCTAAGTGAAATCCAACAGCAACTCACTTTCAACCTTAACAACTTGACATTATGATTTATTTTGGGTGAACCCAACGGTGACACGGCAAGGTCGAGGTACGAACTTTAATTGTTAGCAAGAATTTTAAGCGTAGGTAGTGCTAATTTTGCAATTTTTGTCCTAACTTATACCCTTTTTTGTTTAGGAAAAAACTATTGCAAAAAAAAAGAAATTAGTTATTAATAAGCACATTCGTACTACTTGATTCAACTATATTAAATAGGATAAAAAGACGATTATGAAAAAAAGATCTTTTTTAGAAAGTTAGCCAAGTAATTGATAGAGAATTCATCTTGAAATTAGCAACGCTAAAAAGGATTTTTATGATGCAGGGCAAAATTCTTAAGTTTGGGGCTTTGTTCACAAAAATTCATATTTTTTGTAAACAAATGTGTATAGATTTCACTGTGGAATTATCCTCGCTGAAAGCTGCATTTCATTCATGATTTGTACAAACTCATATCGCTGGGGTGCTAAAATGTTAAATACTGACAGTTAGTTTTTACATCTAAATAATACATTGCAACACACTGCCTATGCATTGGGTGCAGCTTAATATCCACTTAGATCACTGCAACTGGGATCATTAAATTATGACACAACGACGCATATTAAATGCAAATGAATAGTCTATATCAACTCCAGTGTCACGACCGACGACCGTGAGAACTCTACCAAGGCGAAGGTCCACTAAATCGCATACTTGTCGCCCATTGTGTCTAATATAGTGCAAAAAGTGTAACAATAACACGACGATATGCCGGTCCAATTGGATCGATCATGTTTTTTGTCTATTATTATGACATGATAACGTGTATGGGTTAACAGATTTTTTTTAGCTTCCTTGAGCTTACTCATGGTGCTTTTGACGTGGGACCTAAACTGTGTTTGCAACAGCTCGCTTTACACTACAACATATATATTTTCACTTAAAATATTTTTACCATTGAATTAATAATTGAACTATAGACATGATATTCATTCATTACCATAGTACGAAGAATCTTTTAGTGGTATAGAATAATGGCTTCAATTTTTTAGGTTATTAATTGAATTTCTAAGAAATGTCTCAACATTAAAAATTTAAGCGCGTGCCCTCACTGCGAATTTCATCCGCGCGATGTTCGCTACTGCTGGAACACGTTAAATTAAAGAGCATATCAGCGTTGGTTGAAAAACATTGGAAAAAAATATTATAAAAAAATGGCTCGAATAAAATCCATCCGTTTGAAATCCGCTACGCGAACACTTCCCAACACATTATTAAATCCGCAGGAGCTTTTGCACCACCAAAGCAAACTCCCCTAATGTAACATTAGCTCAAAATCATTTAGATATTTCGCCAGCTCTACATCATAAATAGGTTACAAATAGTGTCTTTTGTCAAGGATTTTCTTTCTTTTTTGCTCTATTGAATAATCTATTGAATGCTTATTGTGAGTCCTTCTCACGTCGCACTGTCATTACGTGTTACGCCGCGAGATCACGTAACGATAAGTCTGATGACGACGTAATTCCTCATGTAGTCCAAATTAATTAATATCGTGCGACTCATTGTCGGTCGGGTTATCTTAGATCTATCAGGAAGCTTATTCAAATCACCGTGGACCGACGCCTCTGTATTCACATAAAGTTATTTTGAGGTTTGACAGCTTTAGACATTAATTTAAAATTTGTGTAATTCAATTACTCTTACAGTTTCTCATACAGCTTTTGCATTGAATTCTAGATAAAGTATTATCATTTTATCTTTAACACCCTGTATAGGATTCTTTTGAATTATTATCAACACATAATGTATACATCGCGTATATTTACTAATATATTTATTGTTTGGACTATCTTCAACAACAACGATTATTTTAATAGCTCATTATATTGTACATAAATATTCATAGTCCGACTGAAAACTTTACATTACAGAGCTATACAATGACAGACCTTGATGTAATGAATTATTTCATTGTTTACTGCTCCCATGCCTTATAGGTCAAAAGACCCCTTTATTGATAACAATAAAATGTTGAGGATGTCGTTTGTTCCGCCATTTTGTTACGTTCGCCATATTGGTCAGCCATTTTGCACTTCCCTGAAGCTTGACCAATCGAAACTGGCTTTCGAATGTAGATTTTTATTAATAACTTTCTATGTATAATTTGCCCACGTTAAGTTACGATAAATATCTGACACATATCTGTCAGGTATCAGTTTGATCCTATCTAGGGAAGCATTGCTTAATATTTAAGTTACTAGCTTATCAGCTAGTTCTATATTATTAGCTACCATTTATGCATACCAAATTAAATAAAAATACGGTAAGCATCTCAAGGCATGGCATTTATTGACAAACATCCAAACAAACTTTCACATTTATAGTGTGATTCTATATTTGATTTCTACATATCCGATCGCAAATAGTATGTGAACCTCATGGAGTCCATATTTCATTTAGAATGGCATATAATTGTGAATAATTATGGAAAGTGTGTTCTCACGGCAACAATACTACGGTAGATATCCACGAATAGCAGTTTCTCTATGGTATACCTCCTCTCTCCCTTTTTATACACCTGGTGGAAAACCTGACCTACTTTTCAATTTCACTCGTTTTGATATTGTAGTTGTAGTTCTTAATTAATTCCCATCCTATGAGAGGTATTACACATGAAATTAACGAAGAGTTAAAACGTAGAGACGTTTTCTATTACTGTTGTTGGTTGGAATTTGTTGATAGGTTTTTTTAACCCACTTCCAAACTCCGAATTTGAAGTCGATACCAGTCAAAAATTTGAAATTAGAAAAATCATGACATGTAAGCTGGTATCGATTTTAAAATAATGAAGATTGTATACGGAAATAGGCTGATGCCTCAACGAATTCTGAAACAGGCACTATTAAAGAATGAATATTATTTGATACTTTTTTTTATCATTTTTGTTTTTTTCTTTGGGAGTCGGTTTTAATTTTTTTGTTAAAAATAATAATTACTGGCTTTACATTAAAATGAATCCTAATTAATCTTCAAAAATTTACAGGAAGTTACTAACAGGATTTATTTTTAATATAAGTATTTACAAACTTATAGTGTAATGAGCATACATTATTGTCATCAGAGAAATTGATCCGTAGATAAATGACGAACCTGCGGTAATTCATTAGGCAATATGAGTTTTGTTTTTTTACTCAACATACAATAACATAACGCCGTTTGACCAAAGCATGCCATGCCATAGTCAACAAGATTATTTGGGACCGATAAAATGCAACTTTATGATCTAGGCTATAGGTTTCATTATCTAGCGATTGATACATTGATCTGATACATTGCTCTAGCATCAATGTCTTCTTATTAGAGACGTAGAGCAAATTAAAATCGTTAATAAATCCGATAGTCTGTCATAAAGTGGTATATTATTGGGCCAAAATAATCTAGTTGGCGGTGGCGGCATGTGATAGACAAACGGCCTAACCCAATTGAACTACAAAGCCCCGCCAACAACGCATTAATACTCATTACTAACGCCACACCATTATATTTTATTCTGTGGCCATATTAAGAAAGTCGATAACATTATCGGAGATTTAAAAATTGCTTTTAGTGAAAAGCACCGTCAATACTACCCTTCTACGTTGTTGCCAGCAATACAAGTGAAGGTGTAGGTTATTACTGTCACAAATTATTGTTTCTGTAAATAAATTATTAGAACCAAAAGAATTGACTTACAGCTGCATGTTGGGTAGCATCGTTGACGTTAGTTTCAAAATTCCACTGGGCGGCCACATTATTGGTGCACTCCTTGGAAGCCTGATCGTCAGCCTGGATCAGGAAATCCCTTATCTGCTGCAGGTTTACCCTGTGAAGTCTATCGTCGATGGCATTAGAGTTAAACTCGTACGGGTTAGCCCCGAGGTAGTTGGGATCATTACGAACGAAGTTGGGGTCGTTTCGGCGAAAATTCGGATCATTAGTGATATCTATCCTGTCCTCTCGATTCCTCTCTTCGTACGGACGGAACGTGGAGCTTGGATTTCGGGCGTAATCTACACTCGGATAGCCGTTGTTACTGATATCCGGGTTTATGGGATACGGCGTAGACGAAACCGGGTAAACGCCGGGCGTCGTCGGGGCTCGCCCGGTGCTGTACGCAAAGTTTCTGGCATCATACTGATTCCCGGGTGCGTTTATTGACTGCGTGCTGGATATGCCCAGCCCGTAAGGATTTCTCGGCGTCGAAGGAAGCGGTGGCAAATCCAACTGGGGATCCGCGTAGCACAGTCCAACCAGTACGAGGACCCAAGTCTGTATCATTGTTCTGTGTACACAGGCCATGGTATGATGGCCGCCGCTGCGGACCGATGGTGCGTGGTATTCGATTGCGGTCGCGACAACTACTGTGTGGCGGCTGTTGGCGGCGACTCAGGCCGTGTGAATCGGCTTTGTTCTGTGAACCTTGTAACATGTTAAAGGGTAAGAAATACGTAAGTAAAGTTGCTGGTCAGTTTTGTCTCGCGTTTTGAGATATCCTTGGATGTAAAGTGGTCATGTCACGTAGCACATTTAAGAGATAGCTATCGGAGGGACTGCTAATAAGATTGTTGTGTAGGTCATCTGTAACCTACATTAAGATTATTTACGTCCAGTTTCTGAGTACTTTTGACTAGAGTTTATCTATTAATTATCGCCTTTGATTGGCTAGCTTAAAAAAATTAACCGATCAACAACTCTAGTGAAAAGATAAACTCCGGGCATTAATGCAGCAAAAATGTTAGTATGTCAACTTAGATAATAAATAGTACGTACTTTTAGGCACATTGCTATCAATAAATGGCAACATTTTGGGTATAATATAGTAATGTTTTTAATGAATAACTAAGGAAGGCAACAGAAATTAGTTTTTTGAGCTGATGGAATATGGGTAGACCTAATGAGTCTGATTAATACTTAATAGTTAAATGTTACATGTGACTGATATAACCGCCTGGTCTAAAGAGATCTCTACCTTATAAATAATTTAACTTTCGAGTTTGCTTATGACAAACTATGAACCAACTAGCAAACTGCAGTAGGTAATCTTTGTTTTCTTTGAAAAATGATTAAGACATCGATAAATATCATTCAATTTTGAGTTATGAAAGGGCTAAGCGTTTGTGTGTATCTCCGAAGCTATAAATCGATTTCAAAAATTCTTTCACCATTTGATAACTGTATATTCCAGGATTGCTTTCAGCATATTTTGGTTTTGAAATAAATAAGTTAGGAAATGCCAAACGATATGGGCTTGGGGCAGCTAGATGTGACATAAATTATATGAGTGGTTACAGTCATATTACGAAATAATTAAAAAATAAGTATTTTCGTTTATGGTCAAAAATTGTGGTTAAAATCAAACATTATTCAAACGTCCACATCCACAATGACCATTTACCAGCGCAAAGGAAAATCAATATTATTGCTAAGAGGTTACAAAAATCTATTCAAAATCTATTGTTTCTTAACTGTCATTGTTTTTAGGAACTATTTAGTTCACGACATCCTTTAAGACAGCGCACACTACAGCTGCACTGTCTTCATCGCAAACTCCACAGTCAGCAATAAAATACTAGCAACAATAATTAAAACTTTTCATTGAAGACCAGTGACAGCGGCGTTACCGCAGCCGTCATGACTTGAGTGGTCCTTCTCCTCCTCATTTTTGATATAGCACTGCCATAAGTTTATTAATAATTTGTTATAAGTTATTTTGTTCTCTGTTTTTTTGTTGCTGTATTATTTGTTTTATTTTGTAAGCTACTGAGCTATAAATGTATGTTCTTTTAATACGGCTGTATAATTTTTTAATGGGAATAAAGCTTTATTTATCAAAAAATAAGAACATTAAGTTGATCTTACAACAATACTTCTACCTGTTTATGTAAAAAAAAGTGTACCAGTGGACTAAATAGACATTGTGCTGCTAATTAGTGAATTTGAAACATCTGGGATGCCATTTAAATGCATACAAAAATCATCCAAATAAATCCAGCTATTTAGGAGTTTGCATTTTGCCTCAAATATCTGAAATTGCGATGGGTTAAGGGTCATTCCAACCACAAATTATCTAAATTTCTGATCGTAAGAATTTGGACGCTTAGCTAGAACGGATTCCGTTTATATATTTGATTCTCAACCCCTTAAAGTATCTGACATTTCTGGTACTGTATCAGAAAGGATGATTTTTTTTAATCAGGAATTCGCATATTATGCGCCCGGACTAATCATAGCCATTAAACTATTAAATGTCAACAGTGTGTCTAAGGGTTAACCTGACAATGTTACGCACTATTTCGTAACGTTATCTACGTTGCACTTTCGTTTTCTTATCAACTGCAAAGTGTTCTGTTTGATACCCTAGTGATTTGTTTTAGGGAAGCGAAAAAAAATCGGACTATTCGTCTTTCCAAATTGATTAATATATCGTAGTACTTATAATTATAAAAGTTATATTGGTAAAGATCATTGGTATTTCACCCCAACGGCCAGTCAAAACTTCACTAAGACCAACAAGACATCAGTAAGTTTAACCTTATGAAAATAATATAACTGAGAATAATTATGTATCTATATGTATACAAAGAAAAATTCAGTGCTGTTACTTTCACAATGAACTTTCAGTAAATGTTGGTGTTGTCATAAAACTCGCGTGAAACGGCGTTGTGCTGTATTTCGTTCAGTGAGTGAGTTTACCAGTGGTCCAACTTCCCTTTTCTCATAAAGGCCTGTAACAGACTTACGACTATTTGGATGTCGCAAATGCCCATAGGCGACGACAGTTACTTTTCATCAGGTAATTCTTCTGCTTGCTTGCCTCCAAAATATCATAAAAACATTCTGTATATGTCATGAAAGTTTCAGTCCCTAGGACGATCCAAACTTTATGAGCGACTAAGCTTTTTGGCTTATCCTTGTGTAACAATTTTTGTTTACCTTAGTAGAATTAGCCCTTAGTGTAATTCTGAAGCTGCGTTACTATATACTCGTACAATTAGTAATATTAGGTACACAGTAATGTGAATGCATATGATGACTACAAATCTGCAGTATTTCTGCAACTCATATCAACTCCATCAGTTCTCACGAGATCTCTTCAGCGATTTCAAAGGTCCTTAAATTGCATCGTAAATTCGTATAATAACAGAATATCTATTCATTACGCGCACGAGTGCCTCTGCTTAACTGTTATGGTTTGTCAGCAAGGTTGCCTGTACCTCGATTCTGTTATCTTTATAAAAAGGCTGCGTTTCTATCGGAGCTGACCTAACTGAGAAATCTTTTTAACGAATAGAATCACTGAGCGGTGTGTGGTCAGAAAATGTAAGTGAGGTGAAGTTAAAGTTCTTTTAAAAAACATTATTTACAACGCTTTCGGTCAGAGCCCATTTCCTATTTATTAAAATTTCTACTTACTTGTTTGCAATAAACGAATGTCTTCAATAAATTTTTGCAAAGACACTAAAGTACAGTGTTAACGTACATATTGACGGAAAGCGGACGTGGCGTATCTCAAAAAGACCAATTTACTCCAGAAACAGAAAACTATTTCGAAAATTTATAATACATCAATTAATAAAGATAGGAAATTGAAATTTTGAACAAGCTTGTCGTATAATCCAATTTGAGATATGTTCAAAATATCTACTTCTAAATTAATTAAAGTGTAACTTTTGTCTCTGGTGTAAATTTGAACGTTTTGAAATACGCCACTTTTGCTTTCTGCCGTCGAAATATTTTTAGTTTTAGTATAAATATTTTTATGTTAGTCTATAAGGTATTTAGTGTGAAAAGTAT
>JAOTAV010083085.1:0-12259 GCA_026546445.1 Cyclargus thomasi | reverse complement strand
CCGAAAAGTAGCATGTGCATTGCCGGTCGGTATTCCAATGAGTGTACAGCGAGGTACTCAGCCACAGTGTAAAAGACTGGCAGGACAACGTCCGTCGGGTTTAATTGTACTAATAATTAAATTTTTCATTCGTAATAGGGACTTTTGTACGAACAAGACTCCAATTTCATATTCCTAGCAACGAACTGCTTTTCAGCCACGCACGCGTTTGGGAATGGGAATAGAGAAAAAAAAAGGTATCTTGGTATACCTTGGTACCAAATCATACTTTTTGGTAAAATATCTCTAAGACGCTTCTATGGAAACCAAAATCACTATATGTTTCCATACAAATTTCAAGGTGTTTACTCGATTACTCAAGGATCTCATCATTAGGTCACCAATTTTGTGATGATGATGATTATGAATATAATTTATGGTGTAGTAGTATATGCTTTCAGTTCTTAAAACAACGCCCAAAACCCCAAAATCGTATCTGTAAGGAACCAAGAGTTCTCTCAGTACCTTCGGAACCATGGTATACATTGGTACCAAATCTTTCTTTTCGGTAACATGTACCTGGGACGCTTCTAGCGAAACCCAAATCACTATATATTTTTATACAAATTTTGAGGAGTTCCCTCGATTACTCATCGTTTCCATCATCAGCCACTACCATGGTGAATATGGGACCTATTCGAAAGAATACCCTATACAACAAAGAAAAAATTTTTAAAATCGGTTCACAAACGGTGGAGCTATGGTTGAACATACATAAAAAAATATATATATCTACAGCCGAACATATAACCTCCTCGTTTTTGGAAGTCGGTTAAAAAGCGGAAATGTTATTAGTTTTGTTCGAAACCACCCAAAGCCACTACGGATGTGTCGGAAGTATCGGAGTACATACACACAGGTCTCTTACTGTTTTAGTGCGAGCGTTGGTTGGCGGTTAATTTATCAGTACCAAAACACTAATAAGTTTCGGACATGGATGGCTCACATCACTTCTTTATTGGTCATATGCTCGATGAGTGTATAGCTATGGTGATTCGTACACTTGATAAATATGAAACAACTACAGCTTTATTACCATAACTTAACATTCTGTGATAAAAATTTACATTTCGAACAGTTTGTTTCTATTAACCAGTCAGGTTTCATAAGATACAACATAGTTTCGACATTCGGCTAACAGAATGCCTGGTACTGCTTACGCGTTACAAATATAGAATATCCCACCAAGAACATTCTGTAAAAAACAGGCCAAGTCTTGATTGAACATGGCATGGCAATACGGATCCTTTAACTTTGCTTTACTTTTCATTACTTTTGAGAGATAAACAAGTAAATCAATCGAGACTTGGCCTTTTTTTTAGGATGTTTTTGGTGGGATTTCTCTATATTTGTTGAAAGGTTATTTTTGGCACAGTTTTCGTTAATAGACATCATTGTATTTTTTTCCAATGATACGGAACCGGTTTTTAAAGGGATTCGTTGCCTCGACCTACTTCCTATCTCAAGATGTATAAAACTAAAAACTCACAACAGTCGTCAAAATAGTCACAGTTTTTGTCAATTTTAAATTCGAAAAAAGTTTTCGACTATCCTAGTTTTTAGTTTTTATCTTAGTTTTTGTGAGAGTTTCTTACGCCGGTTCTTCTCGCCAGGAGTTCCCGAACCGGTGGTAGGCACCGTAATCTCGACGTTCAGAAAGTATACTTTAAGTACTAATTTTGAATAAAAAGATTTTGATTTGATTTGCTTTATAGTTTTCCCTTTATGTGACCATTAAACCCTAGCTCTATACTATAATTTGAAATTTCGTATATAACCCCTAGCTATATACTAAATTTCAGGGAAGCAGTAGTTCTATTTTGATGATCATGAGTCCGTGAGTTTCGGAATTGTGAAACTTTGCTATCGCTTAACTTCAGAACAATCATTGTAACGTTCTGTAGGAAATTTTAGATTTTATGTGTTGTGAGCTAACTAGATTTCGAAAATTTCAGTTATCTGGTTTATCCAGAGGTTCTCAAAAGGGGAGCTAAAAATGCGGCGAAATAATTTCTGTAATGATGGTATGGAAGTGGTTGCTTCGCGTTCGACTTGGCGATGACACTGCCGTGCCATCAGATCTGAATAGTAAATCGTATAGCCTAGATGTGGCGTGCCCGATATTTGGCATAGTATACCCTATTCCAAACATAAATTGTGGAGTCTGTACTGCAACGATTAATACTTTTAAGGGTTCCGTACCCGAGGGGTGAAAATGTTACCCTATTCCTAAGACTTCGATTGTCTGTGTCTCTAATACCCCTCTGTCAATCTGTCTACCTCCAGGCTGTATCTCAAGGACTGTTATAGCTGGAGAGTTGAAATTTTCACAGAATATGTATTTCTGTTGCCGGTTTATACCGGCTCTCAACAAATACTAAAAACAAAATAAATTTACCCCCTTATTCATAAAAATATTTAAGTAATGTTCAACTCAGGTTCACTGTCCTTTTCTGGAACATTGAAAATGTCACACGACAGAAAGGGACAGCGAACTTTGATCAGTTGAACACTGTTCATATATTTTTATGAATAAGGGGGTAAATGTTTAAGGGTTTATACGACAAACGTGTTTTTTTGTCATTTTATTGTTTTTGATAACAGATGGCTCTGCTGGACGTCTACACCGTGATATCGGTTGCACTTCGTGGTCTGTAATATCTCTCTCTAATATCCGGAAGGTTTTAGAGAATGCAACAGAATCGAACAAATATAATTTGCTGTTATATAGCTAGTGATAATAATCAACCTACGTGACAACATTTTATTATAGTTTCATGGATTTATTGATGGTATATAAAAAGTTTCTAAATAAAAGAAACAAAATGGTTCCTTAAAATTAAAATGTCCATCCTCGACCGCACTTAATGCTAATCCAGCCGGTTTTTTTTAAGTAGCCAAGAACACTCGACGCGGATGTAAGCTTAGAGACAGCTTTAGCGGTCGATATTATAGTACGGATTTGCCTGCTTTTTTTTAATGATATTTAGGGGGCAAGTGAGCCTGCGGGTTACCTGATAGAAAGCAACTGTCGTCGCCCATGGACACCCGTGACATTCGAAGAGTGATAAGTGCGTTGCCGGCCTTTGTACTTATAAATATATAATGAATAGGGAATGGAAATAGAGATTGGGGATTGGGGATTGGCTGTGGTATCAGTCCGGAGCCGGCCAAATTAGTACACCCTCCACCCAGGTTTGAACCTGTAATCTCTCGAGCGCAAACCAAAGGTCCTACCCACTATGCCACGGACGCTCTAACACTTTCAACGATAGTGTGTAATAGAGAGTTACTTACGGGTGTGTTCATGGTAAAAAGAGTGCGATAAGAGCTATTTTCTCTGATTTTTATAAGCAAGCGATCAGGGACTATACATGATTTTTAAATCTATCATTATTGAAAAACGTTGTAGTCCAGTTAGGTTTTTAATAAAATTGAAAATAAGAAAGTTATAGGCCCCCCGGAGCCCCCCTCCCCTCTCCTCCCCTCCTATGTCTCTACGTAATATCAGGTCTACGAGCACGAAGTCGAGGGCTTATAGAGCCTATTATGATGAAAATATGAATTTACCGTAACTTTACAAGTGAGATTATAAATAATCGTTGACCTCTTGTGACCTATAGTGTCAGACAGTAGGTTCGATTACTGATGCTGTGACAAAATTTAGTCGGGGAAATACCTGTCCCACATTTAGCTCGACTATATCCGGCAATGTGTACATTTTATTCCTATTAAGTAAATCATGTAAAGTTTCTAAGATGCTTAACACGAGTTTATATATTTAGATTGGCTTATGGCAAAACTTGGCGAGTTCGCAGTGTTATTAATATAATATTTTTTTAAACTCAAGTAGAAATTCTCAGATATCATAATACAACATAACTTGTTTTTACCCGCGTACAATAAGGAAATTTGCAAATTATGAAATCAGGAAAAAGTATCCTCGCAAGTCAGCTGATTGTATATCAAATTTCATCAATACATATTTACTAGTTTTAGAATGATTGACGTCCAAACATTCGAATAATCATTACACACTTATAAAATTAGTGTAATGGTCCGATGGATAACCATGATTGTGTCAGTGATTGTCAATCTAACTCCAGCATGTATATTGCGCAATCGACATAAATAATATGCAATCATATGGATTTACAAGTATATCTTCTTACTTAAACGTAGAAATTAAAACAATTTTAATTAGTTGGATCTAAAAGTCGTTGCTATAAATTTTCCATTATTTCTTATCAACAGGTGCACTCGCTAGAGAAATGAAAATATGTCCTTTAAGATTATTCTCCTAAGAAATATTAAAATTCTTACCGTTATGTTTACGTTTTGATAGTTTTTTTAGTATTCTCTTAATTGCTTCCGCATACTTGTCAGTTTCTGAACGCAGAATTACAAATATGTCATTTTGTCGATTTAAATATACACAAACTCAAGTTTGGTCCATAATTTATTCGGCAGCCTTGAGATCTCGTTGCTAAGCGAGTATCGTAAAATTTTACTGCTCACGGGCGAAAACAGTTCCTCAAATTTTTGAATACGCGTCCAAATCTTTATTTATGTAAAGTCGTCAAAAAAAAAATGTGAAGTTTGTTTTACAACCATTAATCAGCAAATAATAAAGACGAGTTTGTTGGATGTCCGTGTAATGTATGGGCACACATTAATTACTAATTCATTTACTGTTGGCGGCGGGCGCGTCCGAAAACATTTTGTACGCAAGAATGCGGATCTAAGTCTTCTAATCAAGGTAAGTCCCAACCGGCTACGACAAGCATAAAATCGTTGGTGCCATCTTGCGAAATCTCTAAAGGAATAAAACAACGCTCGAGTCAATTTATATTACACTATATACTTGTTTGCGATTCAAGCGACGCCACACTTTTTATTTTGGACTAATTCTTCTAGGCTAAACGACTAAAAATATTTACGCAAACTATGCAAGGTTTGAGAGATCTAGTGAAGTGCCGGATCTTTAAAAATGTATTTCCGCGGTTTGAACTTGTCGTCTATATATTACCTGTGCGTACTTCACTAGTCACGTGACCTTGACAAAGGAATTTAAAAAAAATAAAAAAAAAACATAACAAAATATGTAAAAATAACAACCGAAAACTATCTACAATATCGATGCTTGTATCGATAACAATAGGCTAGTTTTCTGTTGCTGTTGTTTGGACATTGTTATTATTTTTTTTACATTTTGCCAAAATGACTTTGTCAAGCTCCTGTGCCAAGTTAAGTCGCACAGATTTTAAATGTTAAACCTATTACCTGAGTAAATAATTATTTACTAAGGGGATCAGTGTAACCTTTGTCTTAATTTTTAACCTATATAAAATTAATCAATCTTAAAGAGGACGAGTCTATTTTGTTAATTAAGAACACAGTGTATTAGTTACAAACTAATAATAATACGTTCAAATATTTTTAATTAAAATTGGCGTTATTTATGCGGAAAATCTCCAGGAAAATTTAAATGAATCAACAATATGTCAATACTATATCTACTCAGAGGAACATAATAATGTGACAAAACATATATTCTTTGTTTATTCAGTTTTTTCCGCACATAATAAGGACTGTAGCTTTTAATTTCAACATTTAAATGAAATAATAAAGGTGGCAACTTAAATATTATTTATATATAAATAAACTTAGCAGAAAAAGAGATTCATAGGTGTTACACTGCCTACTTTATTGTTGAATCGTATAATGCCAAAAATATTACTAGTATTTAGTCGTAGTATTACGACAGTATGGCATAATATCGTCCTGTGCTTCGTTCTCTGTAATTATTCCCTTTTAATTATAATAATTATGTCCTGTATAAGGCCGACCACATTAATTTGTGTGTTTCCACATGTTTTCAGATTTTGAATTTTTCAGATCGATCTGAAAGAATCATACGAGTATTTTCCAAATTTTCAAAATAGTCATTTGTGCGGGAGCCTAAAATTAAAAAATATTTTATTCTTATTTAATAAAAAAAAAAACTGTCATATTATAAATGTAAAAAAAACCATTTGTATGAAATACAAATATTATTAAATTAGTTTACATTATTTGGCAAGAACACACAAGATTTTACGAGCTTAAGTGCCCATATAAGGACACTAACATTGTCCTACAGACTCCCCGACGCCAACGCTCTCCACTTAACAAACCATAAATTATTATTATAATACGATTTAGGTATATAATTTTGTAAGTTACAATTCTGCTATTTTTTCCATCGAATTGACTTTTTATAAATAACATAAAAAGAATACCTCCTTAGGAATTATAGCGTTACATTTATTGTACTTATTGTATAAAAATAATCGTTCATCAATCATCTTAATTCTTAACCGACTGTTTTCGTAGTTTATATATTTTTTGTAGTTATAGACTGTTTTCGTAATTTACACAAAAAATCGATGTCCACGGTACACTTTTTTCAGATGAACTATAAGCTAAGGTGAAAATTCCTCGCTAGAAGCTCAAGAATGAAAATCATTCAGTAAAATATATTTCTTGGGTCCTGGGCTTAACGTTTTAACATACTTATTTAAGGTTAAACTAACACCTCCGACCCATGTACATTGTACAAGTCTTAACACACGTCTATATGTATCAAAACGTCTATATGTCAACCATGCTAAAGCTATTCAATGGATTTCGGTGAAATTTGGTATACAGATAAGGTAAATATAGCATTAGATACTGCCGTGGGATAAATTATTTGTGAATTTCCTACA
Organism: Cyclargus thomasi; assembly: GCA_026546445.1. NCBI lineage: Eukaryota > Metazoa > Arthropoda > Insecta > Lepidoptera > Lycaenidae > Cyclargus > Cyclargus thomasi. The sequence continues at coordinate 5,471 of JAOTAV010083085.1, read as the reverse complement.
GGCAAAGCCCCTGGTAAACGTCAGTACTATATAATGCTATTATACGAACAAACACGGATTTAATAATTGTTATAATAATCCAAAATCTTTCATTCTGAGGTTCATTTCTAGTTAGTTTTTGTATCTATTACACAAAAATAAATTTTACTTGCTGACTCTACCAAAGTTAGCACTTAGCATATACGAAAATCACGGTGTTTGGCCCGCCTCTATTTTAATGGGAACACGTAATTCCATAATATTTATTTATTCCTCCTAGTATCATGTAGTACTAAGAGTTTGAACTCGACCTCTACTTTTTGTCAAAAAAAAATGACCTTAGTAGTTGCGCATACTTTTCTCCATATCGCCTATCGCCTACCGATTTGATTTTAATAATTGAGGTGTCAATTATAGTTATGTAATAAAAGCCCACATAGGTTATAAAATTATGGTTACTTTTTAAAATAGTTCGTTTCCTTTGCAGAAGGTCAACGTGCATCTTGCTCGAACGAAGGCGAAGCGGTCCGACTCGAACAAGATTTCAGCACTTGCTTCCGTTGTATCTGTAAGGTAAATAATTTCTTATAGATTTATATTTTATTTGAATTTAGTTTACTCTTTATGTTTAAAGTTGACTCTACTTTGACTTTTATACACGATATGCATCAAGGGTCGACCAATAGGCGCGCTTATGAATTTGAGTCGAAAGGGAATTGCTAATAGAAAATTATAGCAATAGCAATTTAGGATTAAAATTAAAGTTTCAAATATTGCAGTTGATGAAGTAGTCTTTTCTACTTTTGATGAAGTAGTCTTTTCTACTTTTGATGAAGTAGTCTTTTCTACTTCATCAACTGCAATGTTTGAAACTTTAATTTTAATTCTCAATTGCTATAGCTATAATTTTCTATTTTGAAATGTTTGCTAAAATATTTTTAGTACAGACAATAGCAAAAAAATTAATCGCTGATTATTAAACTTACACTATTTGCTAATAGGATTTTTTTGCTTACCGTACCGAGTACGAGCACTTAAGATTTATTGAAATTAGTATGCCTCCTGACGACACCTGTTACTAAATATATTCATCACGTACCAAAAGAATAATTTAAAGTCACGCACGCAACGTACTCGCTCCTAGACAATGCCGCCTTAATAGTAGGGGAGCCCAAGAGGGGAATTTTGAATTTATTCGAGCGCGTTATATTAGGCTAGTGTGGCTTCTACATATCTCTAGTTATCATGGGATAAAAATCAGATTTCCTGTTTTTTTCTTTTCTATAACCTTAAAATCGCTGTAGCGCCTTACCTAACGCCAAAAACTGTTGAAAAATCCTTATTATTTTTTTCAACGTTAAACCTAATCTACAAAACGTACTAGGTCTCCACGGCACTCGAGTTACTACAAAAATAGCACTCTCACCTCCCCCACTTTAAGTGCTTAATATAATAAGTGACCTTCTACTTACGGATTAAAAAACTGGTCAGGTGCGAGAGGAATTCAAAACGAAGGGTTCCGTCGCAAAAGTATCATTAACTCTTTTTCGTGCCTGAAACTGCAATTTTAAAAGTATTTGGCCGTATTTACTTTAATATCTTTTTACTGTAATATTATGGGGTTGTTGGCCTAACCTCTTAACTAAACTAAACGATGTAGCTTTGACTTCTAGTTTAAGTCCAAGATTGAATTCAAGTCTATGATTACGTACAATGCTATGGAACTGCTATATTGCTCTATATCTACATATATATTTACCTCTACGGTAGAGCTATATTAAAAGTATTAGTTTTCCTGCGGATCCCTAAAGAGCTAACGTTTAAAGTAGGCAAAAATTTAGTCTTGTAAGTTGTGATAATAAATAACATCTTACCTGTTTATTTAATTAGCAACTTAGCAACTTTTAAAACGACACATAAATGATATCATTATACATTCAAATCACAAAATAAGCAAAAAGTTGTATTGATCCGATGAAGAAGTATTTTTGGATGGAATTTGAAATATGTTGATAGCTTACTAGGATAGGCAACTGTAATTTTCTTTACCAATCAGCTTAAACAAGCTGTATTCGTTTAAATTTTTATTTCGCAAATCCTTCAATGCGAATCTCAATTAGTCATAAATAATAATAATTAATTTTTTAAAATATACGCTCAAATATTGGTCCGTGTAGCGCCGTCTTTACGCGTAATGTAATGCTTTTTGTTACACCAGTAATAAGATACAGGTTCCGCGCGTGCTGGTTTAATTACATCGGGTAGCAAAAAGTATCAATGCGGAACCAGTGCTCTATAATTGCCATCCCTGGAATCCACTGCACCTGCCGACTGCTTCTAATGTCCCTTTATTATAAACGTGATTTTCTTGATAGTTTTTATTCCTATTTTTAAAGTTATTAGCGCTTCGATCGGAATGCTTATTACTTCGGTTACTGGTTTGGCGCTTGTCTGTTATTTGTAAGTTGAGTTTGAAGTTAACTTAAGAGCCTTTTCTTATTGACGACTAGCGAGAGATCTGATGTCGCCACCATTACTGGATCCAGAATAGACATTACTCATTAAAGAACTTGCATTTACTTTCATAGAAACTATTTTTCATGACTCGTGAAAATGTGTCCCTAAATTTATAACAGTTAAATGGAATTTACAAGGAAAATCGACTTCACTGCGATTAACGAATTTTTACTTTTAATTACCACACTATAAAAATATTTAAGAGCCATTGGCGCCACCTTGGTTTTTATTTATTTTGATTTGCATGCTATAAATTATTTTAACAGCGTCTATTATATGTTTTCAATGCAATTAATTTTGCAAAATAAAATAAGATTTATGATAATTAGCATAAACAATGGCTAAATTAATTAGCTAGATCCGGCTATTTGTGGTGATGCGACAGCTCGGCTAATAGTCTAATACCGGGTAAAAATAAAAAAGTATGTACGCCAGGTTGCGCGGTGTTTCCCAGTAGATCTCACCTTGTTGGATGACTTGTATGGAATTCGAAAGCCCATCGCATTTATCGTTAACTCCACATTAAAACACATTTGCTTGCCATACGGCGTTGTTCGTCGCGTGCTATGTAAATGTGTGTGTCCTGTTAATACATATTCGAAAGTTTTCATCTTGACGTTGTTTAATAATTAAGCATCATTTTATAAGATTAGATATAGGAGTAACTTAAATGATACCTGAAAAAATATTAAAAAATTTCGACCTGGAGTTCCTATCACCAGGTCACCACTTTTGGGAAAATTGGAACAAATTGTAATACCCTATACTACAAAGAAAAAAATTTTGAGAATCGGTTCACTAGCACGGAGTAATCGTTAAACATACAAAAAAAATTAATACGTCGGTTAAATATAGTCAAAGTTTTAAGCGCACTAAAAGTACAGTCACGTGCAAAAGTTGCGAGTGTTGATATTATATAATTAAAGTACCGCGTGAGGATGTCCTCAGGGCACCATTAGCCTTTAAACGAGATATTATCTGAGCTACTGTACGCCGCTTACGGCTTACTTTTCAACCGACTCCAAAAAAGGAGACGGTTATAAGTTCGTCTGTTGTGAGTGCGCTCAAAGATAATTTTATTATATTTTTATCCTAGCTCTGTGTTACGTCTTGTCAATATGTATTATATTTTTCAAAAAACCATGTACTGTTATATACAAGAAATTAATTCTAGTGTTAAAACCCTAAGTGTGTAAGGCCCATAATGAAGCATGTCATTTACTGCGCGCGCGCAGCTTACAATTACAGTAAACTTTAGTAATTTAATTCTCTACAGAATTCATTTTATAGCACTATCAAGATTTATTACTGGAGAAAGTAGTAAACAACTTTAATTTAAATGGTTTTATAGTTTTTAGTTAACGTTGATATTGGATATTAATCTTTGATTGGAAGAAAATTTAAACCTTTTGTTTAAAATAAAATTATGTTTTGATGAATTAATTTTACGTAAAAAGCAAGAACTCATTTATAAACTGTATTATAAACATACCAATACCAGTAAATTACTGGTATTTAGCTTTTTAAAGCTTGATATAATTATAAAATTCATAACATGGACACGATGACCCTTTATATAATAATAATATGTATGACATGTATAGTAATCATAATATATAATAATATACTATTATTATAAAAAATATAATAATAATGGATAAATAATATGCATAACATTGTATATGATTATCTCATACTTAAAAGATTATTTAGGTAATTTTTATTTTTTAAGAGAAATCGATCGAAGAGTTCATGTTTCTTTGCTAAAAGTTGTCTGTCATTTATATGCTACATAATATAATAATTTATTTAAATGTCTTCACGTATATAAGTTTTAAATAAATTAAAAAATGTTAAAAATTTGTGTTTACAAAAGTACAGTTGAAAAAGGAATTGGTTGGTTGTGTTTGTGATTATACCGCGCAAATACAGTTTAGAGACAGAGCTGTCAAAACAAAATAAATTCGCATAAATATGCGTATAAAGTATGGAATTTAAAATAAACACATAATGCGGTGCTTGGCATATAAATGAGTGCTATTTTTGTTGTGGTCCCGTCTATTAATATCCCATAAATCGTTTACAGTTACAAGTAAATTGCTAGTTCTTGTACTATAATCGCTCGCAGGCTCTCGTTGATAGCCTTACTATGGAGTGGAGCAGCTACATATTTTTACGTTTTTAATCCCATTTTTATGTAAAACCGTTAAAGTAATATATAAATACAACAAGTATAATATGAAAAAAAATCGGCATTAAAAAAAACCTTTAGTACTAAAAATGCACTGTAAATATAAAACTCTTTCTTAAACCTTTTTTTTGAACACACACAGAAATTTACTTTTGACATTAGTCTTGAGGCTTTCTTAATGAAAATTGAAACATTCGTTATCACAAAATTACTAAACAGATTACCAGAAAAACCAGACAGTACTGTAATATTTAGGAAACATAGTTTCACATTCTGCTTAGTCATGACCAAACAAATGCTAAGATATATTGATACCTATCACTTTAATAGATTCGGTTTTAATCCCATATTGATTTGCTTAATCTTTGGTATATTTAGGGCCTGTTTCACTGCTTACTTCTAAATGCCGGAGAGTCTATTCACAAGTTTATTTTATGTTGTATGGAATATCTGTAAAAAAAGTTATGGAGACTATCAGAAACTTTATCAGTAAGCGGTAAAACAGTACCCTTAATTAATTACTAAAGAAAACAAGCAATTTTTGTGTATTTCTCATTTCCTAATAATTATTAATTTAGTAGTTTTAAAGTTACTGTTTATTACATTTATATTTTAATTTTGCTTGTAAAGTTAACATTAAAAATAATGTGGTTTTACAACATAAGCTTGGTTTCTATGGGTTTTGTAACTCACTAGCGACTTTAAGCTCTCTGAAAAAAAAAATTGTGGCGGCCATCATTCATTTTAATACCAATTACAATTTTAAATTCGTAATATCTTTTGA
>JAOTAV010083074.1:0-12259 GCA_026546445.1 Cyclargus thomasi | reverse complement strand
ACCCCGCAGACGTTGTCCTGCCGAGCTATTTTGTGAATCTAAACCATTCTCAGATCCCCTTGAACACACACACAAAATTTCATCAAAATCGGTCCAGTCTTTTAAGAGAAGTTCAGTGACATACACACTCATAGAAGAAAATGGCAATAATTTGAAACACATTGAAATATGATTTTTCAACTGCCGTTGCCCATGGACACTCGACACGTAAGAGTCGAAAGCGCGTTGCCGGCCTTTATGAGGAAATATGGAATGGGAATAGGGATAGGGGGATTAGGGAAGTTGGGCCGCCGGTAAACTCACTGACTGAACGAAACAAAGCACAATGTCGTTTCACGCCAGTTTTACTGAAGTTGTACTCGACTGGAGTAATACCAAGCCAGTGATATTACTCCAGTCGAGCCGGCCCATTCGTGCCAAAGCATGACTTCCCCACGGAAATTCACGCCACGATACGCGACGATACGTAAATTACTAAATCTATTCTGAATTACCATCCAGTACATCAATTGAGATTTAAGTGAGACATCTTGCAAGTTACATTAAAATATGTCAATTCCATACATAATTTAGCAGTTCATCCACGCGTATTAATCCTAAGCGTACACTTACACTTCTGTCCTAATTCCCAAAACAGCTTTAGTTCTAAAAACAAAAATTATAACAGTTCTAAACCAATTCAAATGGAAACAATAAATAGTTGCTTGAATCAACAGTTGAGTGCCTCTGTCCATCAATCATAATATCGATGTTGATGGATCGACACTCATCTAACACTTGTTTCTTATGCAAATCATCCACGAACCATGAGAAAAGGTTGAGCGTAACTGATTTACTAAGATACTCCACCTACACTTGTAGTAATTGTACAATCAGACAAATTGAAACAAAGCCAGACAAGGGATATAAGTAAGTTACACGAGTTATGTCACACAGACATGACAGATCGTGATTCATATGGAATTGACAATATATTCCGACATAAGACTCTATTTCAATTTTCTCCATGGTACCTTAAGGGGGTACTCAAAATGTGATTCAAGCAAGGCTCTGTCACAGTGACTTCACCATTTGTCTGTTTGTTTTTTTTTTTCGTCAAAAAAATATATTTGAAACAATATTTAATATGTGCAGTTGAATATTTCAAGAATAAAAGAATGATTGGCCAGATTGCACTGCCTTAAGCCTCACATAATGTCATTGCTGTATGTAAAGCCATTAAACTACAATAAACATAATAGGCACATATTTTTTAAGTATAAAAAATAACATCCAAATGACAATAACATTAAAGGTAAACTAAAAAATTAAATAGATACTTACAATATACGGACTTTAAATTCTGTCTGTTTATCTTTAAACTGATACACAAGAACTGTGCTAACTTGTCGTGGAATACCTATGCTTTTACCCAATTAGACCAGCTCGACTGGAGAAATAACACGGCCTTACAGAAAACCGACGTGAAACAACGCTGCGCTGTGTTGCATAGAGTGACTGAGTTTAACAGAGCCCCAACTTCGTACAACTTATTTCTTTATCATATTCCTTCTTAAAAGGCAACGCACTTGCAACTCTTTCGATGATACAAATATGCATTTACTACGACAGTTTTCCATCAGGTAATCCTTCTGCTCGCTTGCTCCCTAATTTCATAAAAAGCTAAATAGTTTAAATTTTCATTTTTTTCTAATGACGCTATAAAAATACTACTAACAAAATGCTTTGTTAGAGAAATTATAAACGACAAAGTAAATTTTAAAATATACTAATTGTGTCTTAATAATTCTTTGCTCCTAAAATGCTTGGCCTCTTTACGTTACATTTTTTACTATTTACCGAAAGTGACCCAACTTGTCACGGAAGTCATGGACGTCGGATAACTTAATAAGCTAAAATTATAGCTGGCAATATATCATAGACCAAGAGTAGGGCTACACTCCTAAAGTGTTAGAGCCTGTTTCACCACTTCCTAATAAGTTTCGTATAAGCTATCCTCAACTTTTTTATGGATTATGTATAGAAAATCTGTCATAAAAACTGTAGATAATATGACAGTTACTAGGTAGGGCTTAAACAGACCCTACGTATGGGAATAGTTGACAGTAAAAACCATGTATCATAATTTACGGATAGTATACGAACCTCCAAATCTACAAGAAGAGAGTGTATTCCCTTTTAAAAGGCCAGCAACGCTTCTGATGTTACACGTGTTATTGTTTCTATCATGTTATCCGTTTGTTCGTTTATTTTCTAATTTTATAAAAAAACAAGACGAATCTCTGTATGTACATGAATACAAGACGTGTTCTCAATTGAAAAAAATATGACACTTTATTAGTATCACATCAGCCGCGTGAACCCGTGTGAACAGAAAGAAAAAAATGAAAAAAGAAGGAAGCATTTAAGCATTTTCAATACACACGTTGTGGCGAACCATTCCTATGAAATTAGTAGGCAAGCGAGCCGTCGGACGGACGGTCACCTGATGGAAATCAAGAGCTGTTGTCTATGAACTTTTATGACATTAACTTTTTTAATTGAGAAATAGGTGGAGGCTTAGACAGTTGGGCCTCACGCACTAGACGAAATACAGCCTAAACTAGTAGTACAGTATCTCACGACAGTTGTCTTCCACGTCTAGTGTAAACAATACAAACATTAGTAACTTAGGTTTTTTTTGTTGTTATCGTCTAAGCGTAACTTTAGTCTTAAAAATAATGAAAGTCTAGCAGCCCCGGGCTCTTGCGCTATAAGCACTTGTTGCAATAAAATATCGCTCCGCTACATTGTGGTCACCTCGTATTTCATATTAAATAATTACCATACCCGCATTTAATACGTGCAAGGTGCAATATACGGTTTCTTTGAAAGAGGTAATTAGTTTTAATTAATTTTTGCATGCGCACTCTGTTATTTTATAGTTTGAAGTTGGAAATTCTATGTCCATTATAGGACAGCCACAAAATTCGTGTTATTATATTGCTAAATATATTTTAATCAAACCAATAGATTAAACCAAAAGGTAAAATAAATAATCTCATATAAAATTTTTTTAACTATAATAAAGTCTTATCACAACAATTTATTTTAATACAATAACCAATTTTATATTTACATTGCCCAAAGATTTCATAAATTATTACCGAACGGCAATACCTATAATAATTTTTTTATTAATAAGTAAGATAATAATTATTATTATCAAAGAAATAGAAAACTTAAGTCTAAATCTGATAGGAAAAAATCCGATGTAATGTAACGTTCAATGTTACAAAAGCAATTTTTTGTGTAAAATAACATAAATCTCACTATTTTCCGCCAGTCCATTGCTGCCAATTACCCGCTAGTATGCGGTTGGCAGCTCTGCATTTTAGGCTTATGTATTCATTGCATAGGCGAAATGAATAGCGGAAAGCGTGATGGATAAATTTTACTATTTTCTTCTATACTTTTAGTTCAAAAATTAATTGCTTTCTTGAAACTTCTATGAAATGTTAAGCGTTTACACAATATTTTAATATGGGCCCTGTATATATAATATAAATGCTTAAATTAATGCGGTAATTACATTTTTCTCAGAAAAAATGAAAATTTGCTTGGGGTAGCTGCCAACTTTTAAATAAAATCCATTTAATGACACAGTTGTTATTTTAGATATTTGACTCAGATCTTATTTCAAGTTCATAAATAGCTGAAATCGATAGTTTCCATTCGAAATGTCAATTATTTTGTATTATAACACAATGCGATATCATTATATAAAATTTGAACCTGATATGGCATGTTTGAAGCTTTAAACTTAAAAAACATAATTCAGGTTACTATATAAAACAAATAATCAATAACTTCGACATAAAATAAAATACAAAACTTCATTCTGCTCCGACTCAAATAACAATATACACTAAAATGCCAAAAAATAGAAAACCCGACTGCAGGTATTATCGCAATTTAAATATCAAGTTATGCATATTTCTAGAATGGCTTTTAAAAACCTTTCATTTTGATATCCTACTCGACCTAAATGGGCGGCAAAATATTTTTGGAACCTTACAGTTTTGACTTAAAAAACCGCCGTTTATATGTACCTACTGTCACTTGCGCTATCAAGACGAATCTAATAAAACCGCATTTGTTAAAATTTTACAAGCCAATTAGACTGCAGAGCGTGCCAAACAATTATATATACATACATTTGTACATACATACATACATGCCTGCACATGGACCTGAAAAACGCTGAAAGCCTCGAGTAGGCTCAAGCCTTGACAAACTATACTACCCGCTCAGCTACAAGCTCCGCTCAGCTACACGCTCCGCTCGCTAGCTTGCGCTACCTTACTCTACACCAGTGCCATGCGACCAGCTGCGCCGAGCGGTCGTTAGCGACATATGATTTATACACAGTTTACACGGAAAAATTATATTCCATATGATATACTGTCATGTCATACTTTACATGAAATATACTTCACTCGACACATTGCAGTTATAAATGGATTACAGTACACAATGCAAGACGGTAATATTTTTTAAAATGCTATTTAAAAGTAGAAGTATGTTTCTACTTATATTATGTTTCTTTACACCAGAAAACAACAGAAGGTCTAAATTTTTTAGTAGATTGGAAAAGTCAATACATTCAAATATAAAAAGCTAAGTTTGAAGATATATAGCGAATATTTTATGATCAAAAAAGGCGAATGATATCATTTTAATATAATGATTGAGTATTTAAAATTTTAAAGAAAAAACTTTTAAGTGTTGTCAATCAAATGAATATTGTATTGTAGAGTAAGAGGCTATCAAGTGATCGTTAACTGAACCCGACATCAAGCGAATACATCAATTAGTGACAGGGCTACCTCTTCACTGAAAATATTGCATATTTTTGACGCCATTTACAATGTGTACTTGCTGAAATAGACACTTATTATATTATAGTTAAGGAACTAGACGTATATTAAAGTCTGAATAAGATCAGTGTGATTAGCTTTATGCTCAAAACATATTTTATAATGTAATATTTTTGACACAAGTCTAGAGTATTAATTAATATATGATATACAAATTAGGTCCAATAAAGTTATGAAAAACGTCCTAGAATAGCTTACGACTTACTTTAAGTTTCTGAGCTATGAGATATAAGAGATCAGAAATTTGAGTGCAGCGCTGCGGCGGAAAAACTTGACACTAACTGCTAAAACCTACGTGGAATAACGCCATCCAGTGTGAAAACTGTTGCATGTTGCCAAAACTAGATGGCGCTTTATTCTTAAAAGAAAATCATGTTTGATGATGGCGCCGTAGTTTATATACAAGGTTATTTTAAGTGGAAACAAGGGAAGGCAAATCATTTAATTTAACTAATTTACGACAAAACAGAAAAAAAATATTTGCAACACTTTAGATGTAATCGTAGAATAAGCGATTTCAACTAAATAATGGCTACTGTGTTTGGCTGTACTATATTATATGTGACCAAAATTAACGAACGATATATTTTATTACATGTGAGTCGTGATCTGGATAGATTTGACATAACGCGACCAATTTACATACATTCTCTGATTGTACATAATAAAGTATCTGATACGTACGTTACTAATGATTTTTTAACACTTACGGATTTTGTCGCGGAGCAGTTTTTTGATTCCCGACGTTTCGGTTGTTTTCCAGCGGCCGTGGTCACGGGTGGACTCGTGTACGTTACTATATGTATAACTTATATTTAACTAGCCTTTCCGCTGCTTTGCTCGTCTAAAATTCGAAAATCACGTAAAAAACAAAGTCGCGTCAAGATGCGACAGCCCATAGCAGACGCGTAGCGTGCTACAGCCCGTAACAGATGCGTAGCGTGCTACAGGCCGTAACAGATGCGTAGCGTGCTACGTCGTAGCTCCGTACATTGTAACGGTTCTAATTCAAACATTTGTGCTCTTGTTGGTAAAACTGTAAAGATTATCTGCTTGTTTAAGCTAAATTAATAATTAATGGGAAATGAAAGGAAATGGAGTCTGTCTATCCGTGACCAACCCGCTAAATAGTTTTTGTTAAAATTCTGTTTGGAAATACGTTGAATCCCGAGGAAGGTCATCTTAGATACTTTTTATCCTGGAAAGATGCACTGCTACCGGGGTAAACGAATTTTAGCGCAGAGGTGCGGGTGGCATCAATTTTTAAAATAACATTAAAAACCATTTACATAACAATTAAAAGTAGTGTAAGTACACATTGCTAACGACCAATATCGTAAGTGCACTGCTCACAGCTCGGTAAATTGTCGCCAGTGGAAAATATTCATTACCGCGTGTAGAAAAAATATGTCGACATATTTACATTATCTACATTGAAGCATTTCATAAGTTGTTTCCCGCGGTTTTATATACGTCAATAATATTCTTGGATTACGAGGCGGACTATTTTAAGTCATTGTGGTTTCTGTGTCCGGTTTATAGGGATCTTTAAAATAGTTTCTTTTTATGGTTAAAAAAGGGTAACAACGGATATATCATAAGAACGGTAATAGCTAGAGAATTAAAATTTTCACAAAACATGTATTTCTGTTGCCGCTGTAGCAATTAATACTAAAACAAAATAAATTATATATTTGAAGGAGGCTCTTGCACAACAAATATTTTTTTGCTATTTCCTTTCTTGATTGATAAATTCGATACGTTACTCAGCTCGGTAGTGTGGCCAAGTGGCCTAAGGCGTCGGCCTAAGGCACCATTCTCTTTGGAAGCGTGGGTTAGAATCCCCTTTTGTCTTTTATAACTAGCTTTCATAAATTTAAAACGTTTTTAAAAATGTAAAAGTTTCAAAAATACGTTTTCCCACTTGCTAGCTCTGTACTGGTACAAAAAACCTTCGTGCGCGAGTCAAACTCGCACTTGGCCGGTTTTTTTAATTGGACTTTATCAGAAACACTTGAAATAATGACAAGTCCTTCTGATGTAAATGCTAAAAGCGTCGAAACCTTCGACCCTTACATATAATTTAAGATAGAAAATATTCATTTCATTATCCTTATTGTACCTACTACATCGTTTAAATTACGGACCTACTCATAGTCATGAATGTGTTTTATTAACCTTTAAGCGCACACGTTCTTTTTTGGTATCGTTCCGTCACGCGCGAGTTCTAGCAAGACCCCGATATGAATTGTCTTAAAGTTTCTTTTATAGTTTATTCATGTTTTCTTTATAGTATATTCAGGATTATTAATAATACTTAAAAGACGTTTTAGGTTTAAAGAAAAGTAATTATAACGTTAATGAATAGTTATTCATATTTATATAATAATCGTATTTTGGGATGGATTTTCATTTTCATCAAATCGACAATCACGTACATAACATTTTTAGGCCCACGTTTAATGTACTGTAATTTTACAAAAGAGTTAACCTATTTTTTTCTTACTATGTTTATTTTTTAAAATTAAAACTAAACAAAAGAAATTATAAATAAAAATTACACAAAAAATAATTAAAAAGAAAATGACAGATCTTGAACGCTAAACTAGAAAAAAAGCCTTTCCGAACTGATGGTAAATAACAAGTAATTGTACTGGATGAGGCTTCCAAATTATATTGTTGGAAAACTTATTTATGTTACTCCTAATTTTATCCTAAAATATGGCAATAATAGTTTTTTGGAGAACAAGGACCAATTACCTCAACGACTTTCAAAATATTCTCTTGAGAGGTATGCTCACTTTCAGATTAACTGAAATCGTGTATGGTGTGTGCAATTAGATTTTTGGTTACTTAGTGACTAATGCTTCTATTAATACAAAGATATTTTTAAAAAAACAATCAAATGAAAACCTAAAGTGAAAAATTAACTACATTAAATAACGGGTGGGGTCTGCAGCTACATTAGCATAAACAAAACTCCCAGCATCGTAACGAGATTAGCCAAAAATATGCGTTTGTAACTCGTCAATTAAAAAAATAATAAAAAACAACACGAGGGGTCTGCACAGACCCCGTCCGTGACGTTAAAGGTTAATAAATATTTTTTTTTATTATCATCAGAAAATTAATTACAGTTAAAAACCAAATTATGAAATATTACATACAGGATTTTATTTATTGCGCCTTATTGTTATTATTATTGTCCGTGAGAGTATATTACAAAACAATTAAATATCAAAACCACATTTCATAGTTCATACAGTAATATTTTCTGCGTTAGCGAACGCTAAAGAGAGCAGTCTGTAGAGCGTCAGTCATTATGAGCTCGCGAGCTCAAGTGCTTTTCTAAAGCATTTTACAGAGCTTTTTCAAGCCAAATATTCGCTTTATGAGCTTTAAAGAGATGAATACAGGTTTTGAACTTTTTTAAGCGAACTTTAATGGTTAGCTTTATTGAAGGTGTTGGTCATTGTGATATATTATGGACGTTATTGACAGATTTTTTTTCAGATACTTGAATTTAATATATAAAAAAGTTTTTTTTTATCACCCAGGTCTGCTCGTATCTAGCCTCTATTTCAAATTTCTATAAAATCCGTTCAGTACTTAAAGCGTTATTGTTGGCTTAACACATTTGTTATTTGGTTGAATGTATTCTACCATAATTGTTCGTATTCTGTTGCGTTTTACTAACTTAGCTTTACCAATTCATAAAACAAATTCTCTGATACCTACACATAACGAGTAAGATTCTAACTACGCACTAGGTCTCACCTGCGGTTTCGCCCAAGTGGGATCCGAAAATCGCATCAAAATACGTATAATATTTTGACAACCTGATTTTTCACCAAGACCGAAATAAGCCTATGTTAACTCTTCAACTCTCTTCAACTCTTCTTCCCAACTAAGTTTATGCCAAGAATCAAGTTGATTAGTTGCTTTGTCAGGGCATAAAAGAAGAACAACCAAACTAACACTCTATTATTCACTCTCTCATTTATCACTCAGCTCACACTAATATTATAAATTCTAAAACGTGCCAGTCTGTCTACCTGTTATCTCTTTACACCATTATGCTAAAATTTGGTTAAGAGAAACTTTGAGTCCCGGAAAAGAACATAGGATACTTTTATCCCGACAAAACGTACGGTTTGTGCACGATAAACGAATTTTGGCGTAACGGAGTTGGAAGCATCATCTAGTTAATAATACTAGAGGTAACTCTGTGGTCGAAATTCGACCATAAATATGTCTGGATTCAATCAGAATTCTATTCGGCACAAAAGTATCGTTACCAGGCCATTATTTAAAAAAAAGACCATAAATAAAAGAGTACTTCGTATGATTATCGTGTCATGTCGAAATATCGTAATGTGCATATTGTTGTGGGCATATCATTTTATTTATTAAAAATATGCAAGATTAAATCATTTTTTAAAATAATATCGGTATTCCACGCTTCTAATCCATATCAACTATTGCTTTCATCATGCTTTAACATCTACGCATCTTTAGTAAAAAGGGGTACAAAGTTTTCCGCTCGCGTATCAAAATGTAGATTAGTACGAACATAACCCTCTTGTCACAGTCGGGTAGATCGCGTATCGACTCGCGAATTGAATAGAAGGCCTGTAATAATGCAGCAACGAGCCCGCGGGCACTCGAATTATGTTCCACGCCGTTTTACTACCGTTTTGTGGGTAGATTGAAATTCACGTAATAGGCGCGCCCGGGGAAATTGAATGATTCGCAAATTAACGTAGCTCCAAAATTCACAGGGTTCCCGATTTACGATTAAACAACCCAAATGTCTAAAATCAGAAAACCCGAGTGCTGGAACCATTGCAATTTAAGCATCAAGTTATGTATATTTCTAAAATGGCTATTTAAAGCCCTTTTCTTTGATACCCTACTCGACCTAAATGACCTAAAAAAAAATTCGGAAACTCACAATTTTGACTTCAAAATCCGCCATTTTTTTAAATGTTGCGCTACAAAGACGAATCATTACCTCATACATTGAAATCCATAAGCCGTTAAGGCTGCAGAACCTGCCAAGCAATTATAAATACATACATATAAATACTCTCGAAAAACATAATCCTGCTAGTGGCGCAGTCGGGTAAATATGAACTAATAGGGAGTCTAAAGATAATATTGCATTGGACATAATAATATAATTATTACACTACACAATGGTTTAATGTAGTAATGGGCCATCCATCCATTTTCTGTTAATACTACTTATATGTTGTAAGTGTTCTTTATTATAATGTTTATTACTCTGTAGTCTGTAACTGAGCCGTAATAAATAAAATAAAATACTTCGATACTAATTCCATTTTGCTAATAATGTAAAAGGGTGTCTGTCTATCTATTACTTTTTCGCCACGCCCAAACCACTGAACTGATTTTTCTGAAATTCGGCCTGGATATATTTTGTGTCATTGGAAAGGACTTAGGGTACTTTTATCCCGAAAAAATGTACGGTTCCCACGAGGTAAAGAAACTTTGATGCCATGTAGTTGCGGGCGTCGCCTACTAAAATATATATCTCCCTAAAATTATGAAACTTAAGGTTATAACACTACAGAAATGCAAACTTATCGTAAATTGACGAAGGCCGTAAAACCCAGTTCAACGTATATTTTCCGTGACTGTACAATGCGGTATCTTCGATGTTTAATTAAAAGGTCCATAAAATGTAAAGTAAATCTACTTAGGTATACTGAATTCTATTGATAAGCAAACTACTTGGCCATTTTCCGGAGAGCAAATTTTAGGTGTCCCGGGCTTGTAATAGAGTAACTATTCTAGTAACATATTTAAGAATGCATGTTTCAAATAGTAGATAGCATCCGTACCTAGCTAGCAATTTAAACCCAGACTCCTGATTTGGTCAATTAAGATTGAAGTAAACCATAACGTGCCTGACCCTTAACATGATCTTCAAAACTGCTTCTAATTTTTTAAATTTTTTTTTATCGTTTATATTTACGTCGATCTTTTTAAGATTTTTAACGCTTATAAACATGGTGTATCCCGTTACAAAGTTACAAAACATCGACTCAATAAACCCAGTCTAGAATTAGCAATGATGATATAATCGTTTGTCCGATCAAAAGTTATAATTACCGTACACTTTGGTGTTTTCGGGTGCACACCCTAAAATAACAAGATTTTGAGTTGTGCCAGCATTTGTTGCTGCTTCTGAGTGTGTGCTAAGTCCCAGAAGTTGCATGTCATTTATGGTAGTGTGCTACTAGTGAAGCACATAAGTGAATAATTGCCGTAACTTTGGGAACAAAGTGTTATAATTACCGTTATTTTTATTTGCTATTTAATTTTTTTTTTGGTTGATCAAATCGATCTAGACATAACTGTAGCCTACGTACGTGGTCTTATGTGTTGCAAACTGTATTAGTTTTTGACATTTTTTAAAAATGTTACTTTTTGACATTACCGTATCTATCACGCGGTAGGGTGTCAAAGTCAAGTTCAAGCAAAGAGATACTCACTGCAATACTTATAACCTTATACTTCTAGTAAACGTTGTATGAAAAATTATGCGTTTTTGTGAATTCCTCAAGTTTACCATTTATTTCAGGCACAATATACCCATATTATAAATACCTTACAGACTAACATACATACTAAGGGCCTGTTTTACCGATTACTGATATAGTTTCCGTTGTACAGATCCTTCACATAATATCTGTCAAATAATGTTGTGGATAGACTATCTGAAAGCGATGAAATAGGCCCTTAGCCTATTAATAAAGTTTCTGTTATATAATCAAACCGATAATTAATTTAATTAAATAATCACTAACTATAGCCGATTTCTTTTACTATACTGTTTTTAAAGATATAACTGTAAAACTTAACATTTTAACATGGACATAACATATTTGGCCCATAACAACAAATTTATTTTTAAACATGACGTGATTCTACGTGATTCACAAATTTCACGTGCTGAGTAGGTACGTGCTATCCACGGCCAATTAGTTTCCACATAATTTTACGATTGTAGAAACATACATATTGTGGTATTATTACAATTGTTATGATTTGAGCTGACATATAATTTACGTGTAAATTAATGTCGGAAAATAATATATTATGTAAAAATCAAAAAAATATATGCAAAAAGGTGGACAAAAACTTGTGAAAACGTATTCTCGAAAGTTAACCAGATATTGCAGACCACGCAGTGCAAAAGATATCGCAATGTAGATTGTACGGCCGCGCCATCTATTATTATCAAAGGCACGAAAATGACAAAAAGCATCGTTTTTAGTATTTTTGGTTATAGCAGAAACATTCGGTAATAA